>JBBIGC010050437.1:0-11425 GCA_037576955.1 Lepidarchus adonis | reverse complement strand
ATGTGTTTGTCTCTGTTTGATGTGTTTGTCTCTGCCTGACCACTCTGTTGCCAGAGAATCATTAATAAAGTCGATTTGACAAAAGGGGGAACAACTAAAACTTTCACTAGTTTAGAAAGAATATCATAGATTCCCCATTTTGTAGAACAAAACTGCACTGACACTCCAGGCACCATAATTACCACGCTGTCAGGACAGGACAAATAATAAAAAAATAAATAAAAAAAACTTCACGCTCACCTCTCAGCGTCAACCATTCCTGCCCCACGCGCATTTTGCTCTATCATTGTGGAGCACTGCACCGATGCGCCTCAGCAAATCCAGGCCCACGACGCAGTGCTCCTCAATGTCAGCTATCAAAAATGGGTGTTCCACTGAGCTCACGCCAATACTGATTTTCATTTTTCGGGTTCCAGACACAGCCACGCACTCACCTGTGATGGTCCTGACTTCGTTTCGCCTCACCTCATCATCAGTAGACCCGCCTGGGCCTCCCCCTCGCAGCCAGCCTGCAGAACACAAAGAAACAGTTGATCCGGTGTCCACCAAAGCACACACCCTCCTCCCCCAACTGTTCCCTCTACATAAAGCCCTGAACAGTCCCTGTGGGGAAGCCTCTACTCTGTTGGGCGCCGAGCTCCCCTGCCATTCTGGTGTTCTGCGTCACGCGGTCTGAGTCCCGAGCACATTCTCCGCTCTCTCTGCCACCTCAAGTGCCTCTTTCCAGGTGCGTGGCCCCGCCAGCTGTGTGTGTTCACGGAGCCGCTCCAGCAGAGGAATGCCTGTAGCGTCAGTTCCTCCTGCGCTGACACTGGGAAGTCAGGGAAACCTTTCTTGGCCAGCTGCCTCAAGTCGCTTACGAAAGCCCCGAGCAGCTCAACGGGCTGGCGCTGCTTGCTTGCCAACTCCGCCCTCACGTCTTCTGGCCAGCCTGCCCAACCGAACTGACGGCCTAAATCGCCATCCAGCTGGCCTCCTCCCCGCTCAAGTACCCCAAGACGCCAAGTGTCCCCTTCCACTTCCCGCCTAAGTTTGCCGTCAGCCAGACTTGCTGGAGGAACGCGTCTGGCGCCGCCGCTTGCCTGTTCCGGGTCCTCCTTCTGCCAGGAACTCTTCCGCCGCCCTCCTCTGCAGGCGCTGTCCCCTTCCGGCTCCCAGAGTAACTTCTGGTTCTTCCTCCTCGCTCCCTCCAGCTCAGCCACCATCCGCACTACCTCGTCCAGCAGCGATAGGTCCATCCCACGGCTTTGACACCAATGTAACCACTAAATGACCACTCACACACAAGTTATGCCCCTTTGAACCAACAAGGTAGTTGGCCAGGTTTTATTTGCTTGCTCATACCAATATTTAAAAAGAATAACCTGTACCCTGTGCATTCCCTACTGGCTAGGGTGCGCACGAGCATGAACCTGTGAGCGAGGATGGCGGTGGATGGATAGGTCACAAAGTCACTAATGTTCTTACTCATCATTCTGGGGGTGACCTCATCCATCCACCACCAGCTCGCTCCTACAAACACAAAATACCACACATACACACACACAATTCCCCTTGCTTCCTGAAACTCACAGAACAGCCATGAAACAACACAAACAGTGCACAAACAGCCAATGGGAGCTGCCCAGGACCACTACAGTATTGTTGGAGCCCTTTGGTTGTTCTTTTTTTCTTTTTTGCTTATTGCAGAAGTTGAGGTTCGTGATTGGCCGTTGTCGCTGTGGTGGTGGTTCTCCCTGCTTGTGTGCAGTGTTACACTTGGAGTGTTTGAGCACGTTAGCACGTTATCATTGTGCACAGTGGTGTGTGTGGAAGTGTGCCAGTAAAACGACTTTAAAAAAAATACTTTATTTAGTCTGTCCTTTGTGAACCTCAGCTCTCAGCTCTCAGTTTTTTGTTTGTTCTGGGTTTACCTAACAATACACATTTTAGTCAAGTCTTTTTATTTAGTTCTCTTTACTTTTTGTATTATGTGCTTATTTGTTTGATTTTGGGGTTTTCTTGTTCCTCTGATTTTAGAGTGTTTTTAAACCATTAATAAAATTGTATTTTATATATCCACGTCTCCTGCCTGCTTTGAAGCAAGCAAACTTGTGTGCATGATCTAATTGAGAGGTTTACATTTTGTTTTGTCCCTGAGGTGAGTCCCAGGGTGGCGTAGTGTGAGCTTCCCTCCTTTGACCGCCCCACCACATTTGTAGTTATTTGACAGCTTACACTAATCAAAATATTGATTCTAGAGAATAAAGTAATGTGTATTCATTTTATAGCTTAAATTTGATCAATTTAAGTTAATGTTTATCTATTTATCTTATTCTAGATATAACAATTAGACTTTTATCTGATACATACATTATAGAACTGTCACACGGCCTCTGGTTCAGGCGCGTCACCACCCCGTTCTAACGACGTGGACAGGGAGAAACCATGGACTAGCACCATGGACAGCTCCCTGCCCTCGTTCAAGAAACGCCGGTAAGTTGAGGGAGAGAAGTACGCGCGTGCCCACGAGTCCCCGCCCCGCTGGCCCAACTGACACAAGGTCAAAGGGCCGCTGTGTTAATGATGACGTGTATAAAGCGGGAGCTCGCAGAGGCACGGGTGCTCAGCGTCTCAACCTGCCCTCATGGCTGCCGGTTGTCTGAGCCGCTCATTTCCTACCTGTGTGTTCTTTATTGCTTTATTTCCTCTCTATTAGCTTGCTTTTGTGTTACATGTCTAACGTTGTGTTGTTGTGTCTGTCTTTGCTTGTTTTCCTTCCAGATGAAGGTGAAACTGAAGGCTGATTTCCCATATCCGAAGGCACCGCCGCGCGGACCTTCTATCTATCTCGCTCTACCATTTCCCCCACGTGTTTGTTCTGTGTTTGTGTGATTCTTCTGTTAATAAACTGTCCCTACGGGGTTTGTTTGCCCGTCTATCGACTCGCTGGTGTTGTCTGTGCATCAATCTTGTCACAAGAACTCAGTGATTTTAGTTATTGTTGGGTATTGGTTAGCTTGTTTTTTTAAAACAGATCGATTCCCCTATTTAATGTAGATAAGATTTGATCAGTGCTTGTCCTCTCTCCTCTGTAAGATGAAAAACCAAGCACATTAAAATGTACATTAATTGTTCTAAAAACAAAAGTTATGTGATTAAAAGTGTATTTCTCAGAATTTCAGTCAAGGGTATTGTCAAATATAATGTACCTAAAATAAAAACACAAAAAATCTGATCTTTTTATGTCTTTATTAAGAACAGCCTTAAACAACTCATACTGGTAGTGGAAAAACTCTTGTAATTAATAACTGGTTGACCACCTCTTGGCACCGAAAACACAGCTCAACCTGTAGCTGTGGATCAGACCTGCACATCATTTGGGAGGAATCTGAGCCCTTTCCTCCTGGCAAAACTGCTTTAGCTCTGCCATGTTCTTTGGACGTCTCGTGTGGGGCTCTCTTCAAGTCATTTCATAGGATCTCTATTGGGCTGAGGGCTGGGCTCTGACCAAAAGGTGGATTTTCTTAAGCCATTCTGTCGTGCTTTTGGGTCATTGTCCTGCTGCATCACCCAATTGCTATACAGTTTCAGATGACATACAGTCATTCTCATTATATCCTAAAAAATTGTTTGATACTCCCCTCAATGAGTGCAAGCTGGCCAGACTGTGAAGCAGCAAAGCAGCCCAAATCATGATGATTCCTCCACCATACTTGGTTGGGATGTTTTCTTGATCATGCCAGATGCTGTGCTGTATGTTCTTCTCAAATATTTCAATCTTAGTTTTGTCAGTCTGCAATACATTTTCACTGTGGAGTGTTCAATATGCTCTTTCTCAAACTTCAGGCATGCAGCAATGTTCTTGTTAGTAACCAGAAGCTTCGTTTGTGAAGTTCTGCCATAGACGCCCTACTTGTTCAATGTTTACGTAATCTCATGAACTGAGAGGTTCCAATGATGCCTTCAAGTCATTCAGGGTTGTTCCTTTACCTCATTAATCAGAATTTGCTGGGCTCCTGGGCGCCCACTTCTTCACAGAGTACCCACAGTCCCAAAGTGCCTTTTAACCCTTTCCAGTTTAATGTAACATATTGTAGTGGAGCTGAGGCTTAGGGGGTGTGCTGGTGCCGCTGTTTTGTGTGTTTGGGAATGTGTTTTGGGGTTTTAATTGTGCTTATTTTGGGGGGTTGTTTAAGTACTGTATGTGCTTCAGGGTCTAAGTTGGGAATTTTTGTTTAGTTGCGATGTAATGGCTGAACCCACCGTCATTGACTGGACTATGCAGCTTAATGGCTTGAGGCGGTGGGTTCACCCAGCAGTAGAAAAGTTCTGTGGCTTCATTTGTTGCTCTGTGCGTGCTACGCCAGTTGGGGGCGCACATATGCTTTAGAGACCTTTTAAGGGCTTAAATAAAGCAGGCTCTGTCCCAAATTGAGCAGCACTCTTATAAAATCATTTCCCCTCCAATGATTTCATAAGCTAAAAATCATATGATCAATATGATAGATCCTCTGAAAGCTCTTTAAGTCAGAGGTGTGGTTCACATAAATGCATTATTCTTGCATGGAGGAAACTCAAAAAGAGGGTTTTTATCAGTCAAAGTAGCTCTGGTTCATACCTCCAAACTCATTTTCTTAGCAAGCCTCCAGGTACGCTAACACCTTTTTTTTAGGCACATGATGTTTGTCAATACTCTTCATTCATAGATCATATCACATTAATGACAAATTAATGCAGAAAACTATGAAATTCCTAAAGATTCCCATACTTTTTTTCTTGCCTCTGTATTTCTGTAAACTTGCTCTGCACAGATGCTAATCCACCTTTAAATCATTTCACATGTATAAAATCATATTAATGTAGCTGTTATTGAATATTTGTAATTGATGGAAATTAGCACTTTGGGTGGTAAGACTATAAGTTGTGTTCCAAGGCATCCAAGACTTAAACATTTATATCTAAATGATGTGAAATTCATGCTATTAGTAATGTTTATAGTTATGATACATTTTTAAAAAGACCCATCATAGTTCCCTGATTCAGGACAATGCAGTTGCCCAGAGAGCCTGAAGGCCTGTTTCAAATCTGTCAGGATGCATAAAAGACCCCAATTTAACACCCTTCACTACACTTCATGGATATAATGTAACACATTAATCCGCTCATGATGACTGTGAAATACCCCCAACTTCACCAACCCCCTCCCGCTCTCTCTTCCAACATTATCAGAGGGTAAAGTCCATAAACACAGTCTACTGAAAGTATAGCAAACAGTAAGAAAGAAGCAGGGAATATTTAACATTAAGTTAGCAGAGTATTTACCTCTTATTGTCTACACATATTCTTCACTTAATAAAATATACAATAATATAATATCTTTATTGTTATTGCACAAATCTGCATCATCTTCATGAAAAGCTGGAGACATTCTGGATGTTTTCTAAACATTATCTTCACGTTTACGTGTCTATGGTCCTGAACGAGTTAACAATGTGTCACTTCTGTTTTTTAGCCAATACAAAGCGTGAAATATCTTCTCACTGCACTCTGGCACAGTTAGTCTATTTAACACAAGCTTCTTTTGATAGACAGTCAAATACACAGTGGAGCAATGGCGGAAGCTTATTGTAGAGGTTATTAACAGCTTCCTTTTGAATTTCACTGGGTGTGTAAAGCTGTCAGGTTTGCTTTCAACAAAATAAACCATCTCGACCTACAGCAGTAGTCAAGATCACAGTCAAGAGTCCAAAGAGGGTTGAGTCTGATTACAGACCAAGGCCAAGTCCAAGTCCAAAAAGGGTCTAGTCCAGTTCAAGAATGAGTTCAGATGAATCAGAATCAGAAAACCTGAAAAAACGGTATAAATATAGGCACAGTTACAAAATAAAATTATGATAAAGTAGTATGTAATAAAATAAAGTCAAATAAAGTAAAGATAAAATATAATATAGAATAATGAATATAATATTATAAAGAATAATCTAGAAAATAAAAATTTAATAAAAGGAAAATAAAGTAAAAATACATCAAATACAATAAGATAAATTGAATAAATTTGGTGTCTTGAATTGTATTGCACATGATATGATAATAGTAATGATAGGTCAGTAGTATGTGAGTTAATTGCAGTATGTAACAGCAGCAGAATTGTACCTAATTGTACAGTAGTACAGCAGTATTGCACAGTATGTAATAATATGGAAAAAGTGAACTTTTGCCAATTGAAATAGGGAAACAGCAGCAGGATAAAGGTATATATACATAAAGGTTTACATGGGAAGAGTGACTTATTGCATGGGTGAGTGACACCATGAGAAGTTAGAGTCAGATGGTTGTGTGGAGGAAGGATTTTCTGTTGCGTTTCCATAGATCATTTCAGACTGATCAGAAGTGTTTTTTCTGCCCCAACACAACACTGTGCAGTGGGTGATCAGCGTTCCTCAATAACAGACTGTAGTTTACTCATCATCCACTGATCAGACTCTGCTACTGAAGTTACCTCACCCCAGATGTAATTTGTAAAGCTCAAGTCAGCTTTAGATAAATTGGACCTAATTTGCCATTCTGATAATAAGTAGAGTCCTATCTGATTTACAGAGTGGACAGTTCCATCCTGGTCATAACTGATCTGGACCAGTGCCAACCACAGAATATAAACTTTGTTCTTCTTTCTGTAATCATGAAGACAAGATCAATTTTTAACAAATATGGAGTCCAAATACCATGAGTCCAAGACACATCAAAAATCACAAAAAACCTACAGTCCAACTCTTTCTTAATGTTTATCAAACAGTTGTGAAACTTCCATATTTATTAATTGGTGGAACAAATCTCTGATCAAACACCCAGAATGTAATGAGCATGCCTGACATTGCCATTATTGTCAATAAATTGTAAATGCAGTGTTTGATCATTTTCTTTTTATTACACATAACTTAATGTATGGATATCTATGGTTTGCTTTGTTTTAATGTGTGGATTGAATGGGTTGGTATTTCATGTCAATAACCCCTTTAGAAATATATTTACTATATATTTATATTGACGTAAAGCATTTAGTAGGCATTCAACTGCATTCTACATCTGTGTATGTGCTTCCAAACCATTCTCTCACTGCTAGTCCAAGAAAGCAACTCTCTTTCCACCTCTTTTCCACCCAAATTACCCACCTATTTTCCCGCAACAGACACTACATAGTCCACAATGCTTTGCTCCCCATGACACACACCAAATCCCATAACAGCTTGGAGCTCAACAACGTAATTTTTGTGACGGAGCAACATAACCACAAATCGTCATATGTCTAATGTGACGTAACTCAAGGAGCCCTGTATATATCTTAGTGTCTTCCTTAATGCTTAAATAAACATAAGGTTTAGGTTTTAAAAAGCTGTAGTGTACCTTTCAGGGAGGATTTTTTCTGACCCAACTGCTTTGGTTAAATAAGCACAATGAGGCTGTTTCTGTGGCATTAATTAATATGCAACATAACGTTCAGCAGTTTAGTCATCAAATACGGATTGTGGGGCTCAGCACATATGTAATTTGTCATTTCTGGCCATGTGCTAAAGGAGGCAAATCAAACGTCGGGAAGGGGACTGCTGCTGGGAAATAATGAAGATATCCTAGACATTTAAACAACTCCCCCAGCCAGAATCAAGGCCTGACACAAAGAGGAAGAATAGGAGGAACATGACACATTAAGAAAAAAAGTCAAAGAAAATGTTTTAATGTTGACAAATGGTACAATAATGTCATCAGTTTTAATACATCTTTAAACTGAAGAACAGTTGGTATTCATGGTATGATATCGTATGTCATTCGACATCCCTCGGGGAGGCAGTAAAGTAACATGCATTTATTTTTTTGTTCAATATTCATGGATCTTTGAGGTCTCTTTCAAGAAGCAATGACAACTTTAAAAATTACTTGAATGCTTAAGGGCATTTTCACACTCATACCAAACTCTTGAGTCTGCACTCAGGAGCGACTTATTGGTCGAGTGGCTCATTAATGCAAGTTTGTTTTCACACCGCAGAATTTCAATTTCAAAAGAATTTCAAAAGTTCTCAGAAGAAGTGCTAGTGACAGGGTCAAGGCTCAGTGATGCATGCGGTGAGCAAAGCCTTGTCTGCCTGGTCTGATCCGCCAGAAGAGCTACTATAATACACAGGCTATTGTATGATAGAAAGGGGTCAGAAAACACAGTACAAAAATAGAAATATTACCCAAATTATTGTTTTACTTCAGTGGCTAACAGTTAAATTCCATTTTTTTAAATGAAATTACCCCAATTATTGTTTTACTTCAGTGTCTATGAAGTAAAATTCCAAATTTATTTTAAAAAGTTTTTGAAATGAGTGGCTACCAGTTAAATTCTGATTTATTTTTAATTAAATTACCCATTATTGCTTTACTTCAATGGCTACCAGTTAAATCCAGTTAAATTGAGAATTGTTGGGGTTTTTTTTAAAGGAAATTTCCCATTATTGCTTTACTTCAGTGACTACCAGTTAAATTCTGAATATTATTTAAAGGAAATTACCCCAATTTTTGCTTTACTCCCCAGTTTTTATGCTGTAGTACCGAATTTATTTAAAAATGAAGAAATTACTCCAATTATTGCAAAAAATATTGATCACTTTTAAAACTCTTCACTATTTGGGGCCAAAGTAAGTACCCAAACAGCTAGACCCCTGCAAACCTCAGACCAAGGTTCCAAAGCCCAGACTCTCAGTGATGGTTCCTTTTTTATCTTTTTTTCTTCATCTGTCCTGCATGTGCGTCTCACTGGTGACTGATCAGCACCTGACCTCTCCTGAAAGACAATGACATCATTGACAGTTGTAAGATCAGCGACAGGTAAGTGTAGTTGGGCTCTGAGCCAAGGATCCTGTCCACTTCAGAGTACAGCGACATGGACGGCTCACCTCACTGCAATTAAGATGGAGTTAAGGAGCGTAACTTTACACAGACTATCAATGTGTAATAAGGTGAAGATTTCACCTCAGCAACCTCACACTGCGTTTACTCATTCGATTCTGAATGACCAAACATAGACTCTCCACTGAAGACAAAAAGTTCCAACATATAAACTGAATATGTGTAATAATATATGAAATGATTTGTCAATATAGAGGATGACATTGTGTCCCAGTGAGAAGTCATCTTCCTGCAAGAGGGTCCTGGGTTTGATTTCTGAGTGTGGATGTTCTCCCAGTGTTTGTCTAGGTTTCTGCTTGGTGTTTCCGTTTCCTCCCAATGTCCAAAAACATGCACATCACCTGAAGTGGAGATGCCAAGATGTGGCAACCTGTCCAGAATTTTTCTCTGGCTTTGAGCATAGGAACTGGCTCTAGCAAGTCTGACATGGGCAATGAATGAATGACAACTGTAGATGTCAGAAAGTATGACTGAAGATCGATTTTGAGACACATTTAATTCTTTTTCACCAAAATGTTATGAGCTGGTCAGGTTTCATTCACTTGACGAAGCTTCATATTCTCAGTATCACATACTACAAGTTCACAGAATCTTGATTCCCACACTCAAACACTGTGATGCTAATTCTGTTACAACGTTCAACAATGTCACCTCCTGGTTTGGAAACAGCTGTCTGGGTTCCAAAAATCCTACATGTGGTGATCAGGATGACAGAACACTCCACCAGATTAGCTTTTTCTGGACATCTACACCAGGAGATGCAGGACCAGAGCATCTAGGACTCAACCGACTGTTCAAACCATTGATTTCAGACTTCTGTCTACAGTTAATTTTTTAACCAGAACACTCCACCACTGTCCTTAAACTGTTCTAATAACCCGTTGGAACAATCATGGCATATTCTACCACGCAATGTTTTTCTCATTTACATTTCTCATCGCTTTTATTCTATATAAGTTGCACAGTCTCAGGGTACATTTCACTGCATGTTCTACATGTATAGCTGTTTACCTGACAAATAAAATCAAGAAGCTTGAATCTAGCTGGCAAAAATCTATGAGTATTTTGGCCCAAGAGATTTTATTTGCTGTGAGGAAACTCACTGCTAAACTGCACTTGAGTTTCACCAATGCTTGCCTGTTTTTTTCCCTCAGCTTTTTGATAACAGAAGTGAATTCACAGGCAGTGACACAAAGTAAATCATTTTTCCATCGCATTTGTGCAAATGAAGTAACATCCTACACTGGAGATGATTACTCAGGCTATACGATAATCTGAATGTATATTAAGCTGTCATCTGCAGACATAATCCCATCAGTGGCTTTCAGATGTCAGGCTTTCGGTAGATCACGTCAACCGTTACGCAGATCATATTCTGCGATACATTTCAATTCAAAAACTTGATTCCGACTGCTCGCTGAAATATTTAGGTTGGGTTACACAGAAGTGACCTGGAGAGTCTTCTCCCTCTGCACCAGCAGCTGATGAATATTGCATTTGGCTTGGAGTGAATGAGCAGCCCAGGCCCAATGCTTAAGTAATGTGGCGTGGACTATCGAGTGCCTGTCTACGTTAGCCTGTGAGCCAGTATGAAGCCTTGCCAAGTAACAGAGCTGATATAGAACAGAAAAAATTACAACCCCAATTCCAACGCTGTGGAAAATGCAAATATATATATTTTATAAAAAATATATAACACAGAAATTATTAGGGCTGCAACTAATGGTTATTTTCTGTCTATTTGTTTTATTAATCGGTGAATCTAATTTAAAAAAAATGTTAAAGCATTCATTTCTAACCCTTTATTCAAAAACAGAACTAAAATCGTTAGAAACTGCACAAACATGTTGCTCCTTGAGCTTTTATAATATTATAGTTCAGTTATACTCCACATTTAAACAAAATTAAATTTAAATTAAAAAGTACAACACACACACAAAAATATTTGTCAACAATAACCTATTTGGGACAAAGCACAGAATATACACTGCAAAAAATGCTTTTCTAATGTAGTAGTTTTGTCCTGTTTTCAGTCCAAATATTAAAAAAAAAATCTTAAATCAAGATACATTTACTAGACAAATAGCATAAGAAATTATGTTTTGTTTTCTGAAAAAACACCTAAAAATTAAGTGATGGTTTAAAACATGCAAAATTATCTGCCAATGGGGTAAGACATTTTTTTATGAGATATAATCTCAATCAGAAGTTTTAAGCCTCACTTAATTTTCTCATACCATTTTTCTTGTCTAGTAATCTTGATTTAAGATAGATATTTGGAAATGAGACAAAATTACTAAGTAAGAAAGGCTTTTTCTTACTTAGCTATACATGACAATAGATCAATGGTTCTTAACCTTTTTGGAGGCACCGAACCCCACCAGTTTCATATGCGTGTTCACCGAACCCCTCTTTAGTGAAAAATAAATTATGATTTTTTTTTTTCAAATTCAAGACAATATGTTTTTTACTGGTGCACAAAATGAGCCGTGCATGAACA
>JBBIGC010050417.1:0-11425 GCA_037576955.1 Lepidarchus adonis | reverse complement strand
TACTTTTTTACTCTTACTCGAGTAACTTTTAGGATTGTTACTTTTACTCTTACTTGAGTAAATATTTCCATAAGTACATTTACTTTTACTTGAGTACAGATTTTGGGTACTCCACCCACCTCTGCTTCTCTGTTACTCGAATGATTGGTCACTCTACCCTTGTCACAATGTCATCAGAGACAGCGTTCACCATGGACAGGAAGCTAAGAGAGGTGAAGAGATGATGCATTGGTGAGGTTAGGGTCAAACCCTAAGGCTTCTAGTAAGCTAGAACAGTCCCTCACAGTTTGTGAAAAATCCTGAAGACCTGAGCTGGAGATTTCCACCACAGTGGAGCAGTGACAGAATGATAGTTCCTATGAATTTGGACTCAAGGTTCCCTCGTATAACAGCCCCAGGCATTGGGAAGCAGAACATGAGCAGTTTGAGGGGGTGTTGGATTGATTCTGAGCACCAGAGTGTTGGTTTGAGGTGAAGGTCTGGCCTACAGCCCACCTGCAAGCCTCGGAGATGACCTGAGTGGGAGATCTCACCTGCAAGCTGAGAGGTCCAGGCCATCATCAGAACAGGTGTCCCCACCAAAGCTTTGGAGGTCAAGCTACAACAGTGTAAAGGAAGCTCGTTGCAGCTGTATGGTAGACATTATAGACTAGTTTAAGGATTCAGTGTGCTGGCAGCCCACCACCAGCAGTCCTGTGACCCCAGATTCATCAATGGTTAGAGTTACTCAAAGTTGTGAGGGATTAAGAACATAAGCGGGAAGACTTGCTATGACCGTATAACTAAAGGGGAGAGCCAGAAGGTAACACAGACATGAGGGCATCTTCATTCAGCCAGCCACTCCACCACAAGTGTTTGGTGTAAAGTTTGATGGTATATTGCCTAAAGAATATTGGAGAACCTAGAGAACCTAACAAATTCATACTATTGAATTTACACAGTCCATATTGTCAGGTCCCCTCATGCTCTACTCTGGAGCACGGCCTGTGAGGATTTACCTGCAAACCATTCGGCCTTTGTAACAAACCATCAAGATTTGCCTTAAAGTGGGCAGTGTTGGTCTAGAGTTTAGAACTTTGACCTTGTGATTAAAATGATATCCCAGGTACCACTGAGGAACCCTTGAGCAAGGTACCATCCCATTACACTGTTGATAGCTGCCCACTGCTCCCCGTGTGGATGGATTGAAGGTCCAGTTTCACAGTGGTGCGCTTTGTGTGATGGGGTGTGTTCATAATCACAAATTGTCAACAACTGTTCTGTTCTGCAGAAAAGCAGCACGACCTGGAGCTCACATCCCTAGCAGCCAAAGAGAAGGAGAAGAAGAAGAGGCCGATGTCCCAGATCAGTGGAGTGAAGAAACCCAAATCTACACACAGCCCCAGAGTGTCCATCCCACGATATGGGGTCCGCACTGATCAAGAGGAGCTACTGGCCAATGTTAGTTTTACTCTCTCTTTGTTCAGCCTCAGCTTCGTGCTCTTTTTGAGGAGGTGAGCAGGATCACCAGCAGCTGCAGGAACTATTAAAGTCTTTCTCTCATCTACAGGAGTTAGAGGACATTAACAAATGGGGTGTGGATATTTTTAAGATCGCCGCATACTCGCGAAACCGGCCCCTAACGGTTACGATGTATACAATTTTTCAGGTGAGTGGACAGTATTGTTACTCACATTGCAACTTCTGGTGTTATAGTGATACAACGTTTCTTATTGTTTGACCTCTGCAGGAAAGAGACCTGCTGAAATCGTTCAAAATTCCAGCTGACACCTTCATTACCTTTATGATGGCACTGGAGGAGAACTACCGTTCCGATGTTGCGTATCACACCAACATCCACGCGGCCGACGTGGTCCAGTCCACAAACGTCCTGTTGTCCTCTCCAGCACTAGAGGTTCAGATCAGTGATACTGTCTTCTTTAGAGACTGGAATGTTTTTTTGTGTTCAGCCCCACAGTCTTTTTAATCATATGCTGGTCACACACTGAATCTGGCTGATTAGATGGTTAGGATTAGGGTTAGAAGGTCAGATTGATGGCTGGCTTGTGTCAAGATGTTCCTGCAAAACATGGGTGTCCAGTTGCACAGAATCCAAGTCTAAGCCTTCACTGAACAAGATGAGGGAGGAACCCATCCTCCTCTGGTCAAAACCAGACGACAATAATAAACAACAAGAAGAGTCTTTATGGAGGTGGCATCAGCTGAGATCTTACAGCTTGGGGCAATATATCCAGCTTATGCAAATGAAGCACATGGAGCTGTCTGTTTTAGTTGAACTAGTCTGAGACAAGTGAGCAGGAGGCCCCAATGATGGATGATCTGGCCAAAGGTAAATAAGCTACTAATGTGCAGGTGGGCTGCGATGACTGTCAATAAAGTAGGTGAACCTTAGAGATGTCCATATGGTGCCTCCTCAGCAGAAGTGTGTGGCTTCCAGTGATAAGATCTCCAACCAGAATTAAGGCACCGGGATGGATCAGATGGGTCTGGACAGCTAGGTCAGGATCACTGGTATCTCAGGAGTAGCATACATAACGGAGGGAGGGATAGATAGGGTGAGAGAGAGCAAAAGTATAGATGGTGAAGTTTTGTTATTTCAGTGTTTGTGCTGAGTCCTTTCAGGAAGAGGTCAGAATCGCCAACTGATTTAAAAGATTTTATTAGACAGAGAGAAAAATTACAGTTACAGTTCAAGTTTGTGGAGAGGCATAAATTCTGTTAAAAATGGGATCCAGAGAGAGAGAAGTGTCAGAGTTTAAAAGTCTGAGAAATTAGAAAAGTATCGTGTCATGGGTCTGATCTGTATGTATTTTATAAGACTGGTCTTCCTTAGTGTCATGTGATATGAGGCATAGCTTGACGTGTTTAAGGTGACGCATAGTGGACGTGCAGAGATGAGTTTTCGGTGTGTGTGTGTGTGTATGTGTATGTACGTATGGTTGACGTGCTTATTAGATTAGAAGTCTGTTATGTGTGTGTGTTTCAGATTGTTAATGGTTATGTGACCTTGGAGAAGAGCACAGTTCCTGATAAGTGGCTGTGCTGGAGACTTGGTTTGAAAACACAACCTAAGAGCTGTTTCAAAAGTGTGTGTCCAATTTTACTGCGTCTGTGACCCCAGACCAGTACTGTGACCTCATACCAGTTCTGTGACCCCAGATTCATGAATGGTTAGGGTTACTCAATGTTGTGAGGGATTAAGAACATAAGCGGGAAGACTTGCTATGACCGTATAACTAAAGGGGAGAGCCAGAAGGTAACACAGACACGAGGGTACATAAAAAGGCTGGGATATTGTTGATATTGTTGTTGAGAGTAATATCTATAATCAATTAGTCAACTATTATTAGAATAAGTGTTCAACTACTCTAGAATCTTTGGTTCCTCTGTCTTTACTGTTGTTATCTATCAAAGAATCATTTGTACAACGAGCAATTTCCACTTTTATGGTGCAGTAAAGTCATATTCCCCACATTAGAGATGATTGACAATAAACAAATCACTGCTGCCCAAGTAGGCAACTGCTGAGCTGAATCCCTAAATTCTGCCTTCTAGGACTAGAGCTAAACACATCCAGTGTTTAAAATTCATATGTCTATTTTAGGCTGTGTTTACTGACCTTGAGATCTTGGCAGCACTGTTTGCCAGTGCCATCCATGATGTGGATCATCCTGGAGTTTCTAATCAGTTTCTAATCAACACAAGTGAGCAGGCACTTCTACACAGATCCATCACTTAAGCATTTAAAATTGTAGTTGTATGTATAAAAGAGAGCAGTAACCGTTTGCTCAACTTTTCCCCACAGATTCAGAGCTGGCTCTGATGTACAATGATTCATCTGTGCTGGAGAACCACCACTTGGCAGTTGGCTTCAAACTCCTGCAGGAGGAAAACTGTGATATTTTCCAGAACCTGAGCAAGAAGCAGAAACAGTCACTACGCAAAATCGTTATTGACTTGGTG
The DNA here is from genome assembly GCA_037576955.1 of Lepidarchus adonis. Taxonomy (NCBI): domain Eukaryota; kingdom Metazoa; phylum Chordata; class Actinopteri; order Characiformes; family Lepidarchidae; genus Lepidarchus; species Lepidarchus adonis. The sequence continues at coordinate 7,462 of JBBIGC010050417.1, read as the reverse complement.
AGGGGCCAAAAAAGGCAAAGTTGTACAGAGATAACACAGAAAATCTCTGTTGCTTATCAGAGGTTTTTTATTGGTCCATTGCTTATAGGTCCTGGCCACGGATATGTCCAAACATATGAACTTGCTGGCAGATCTGAAGACCATGGTAGAAACCAAGAAAGTAACAAGTCTTGGAGTTCTACTGCTGGACAATTATTCTGATCGTATTCAGGTATTGCTTACCTGTTTGCTTGTATGTTTGTTTGTTAATAGATTCATAGATATTGTCTTAATTTCGGCTCAAGGTAGAGCATGACTTTGTCTGGTGAAAGATCAGACCAATATCATCTGCCTTACAGTGAAAGATGTGCAGTTAAGTCATTCATGTTTACTTGGGTTAAATTGCGATGTACTTAAAAAAAAGTTAAAAATTGATGTCAGGGTCAATTCTTTGTTCATGTTTGACCATGACAAAGACAGTGACAATTAAGACATAGGTACTACCACTGGTTGTTTGCTTTTGTGATAACAATGACAATATTGTAACGATTTTCCGGGATGGGAAATCATTGAGGGAAATAATGGAGTCTGACACAAGGTTTTTATGCTCAAATTTGGGCAACAGCTGGGTTGGTTTAATTCAAGCTCTTAAAAGAACTCTCAAACCAGTGCGCCCCCAACTGCGTCCACCACCTCCTGCAACAAGCAGGGGGCAGCAAGCTGTACTGTATGTGCTCTAGTAGCTGTTCAGGCTGCAGGCTGCGCAGGAAAGCCTTTAGCGCCAACTCCTCGTGGATCATCGTGGGGAAATCAGGGTGCCCCCTCCTTACCAGCTAGTGCAGATCAGCAGCGAAGGCCCACAAGTTCCCAGTGTTGCAAACTACGGAGCTTGGCGCGGGCATCCTCCAACGGCATCCGTCACCTGAAGTGCCGCTCTCTATTTTAGTCCACTCGCCTTGTTTGTTCGGTCGGAGAGCCTCCAGGACCTCACTCTCCCCTCCAGAGCCCGAGCTGCCCAAACTGCCATTTCATTATATGATATATTTACGTTTCCACACATTTTTATTAAATTTACAACCTCTTTAACATGTATTTATCATTCAATTTTAGCGTACAGTGTAAGCACCATTTTGTGAGCCTAAGTACAGCACTGTTTCATTTCACAGGTTCTTCAGAACATGGTGCACTGTGCTGACCTCAGTAACCCCACCAAGCCTCTGGAGCTTTACCGGCAGTGGACTGATCGCATCATGGTGGAGTTCTTCACCCAGGGAGACAGAGAGAGGGACAGGGGCATGGAGATTAGCCCCATGTGTGACAAACACAACGCGTCCATCGAGAAATCCCAGGTCAGTGTGCAGTCAGTCTTGGGCTTTAGGTAGAGATGGGTTTGAAATTGGGCTGAATCTGTATCCAGGACACTGCTCACTTGACAGTGTTTGGACTTGCTAGCAATGACAGTGATGTTTGGTTTTCCAGGTGGGGTTCATAGATTACATTGTGCACCCTCTGTGGGAGACGTGGGCAGATTTGGTCCATCCTGATGCTCAGGACATCCTGGACGCTCTGGAAGATAACCGGGAGTTCTACCAGAGCCTGATCCCCCACAGTCCCACAGCTGCTTTGGAGGAAAAGAGCCTCAGCTGGGGGGCTGGCGTAGGGTCTGTGGGAGTTGGTGGGGCGGGAGCTCCTGGGGAGAAGATCCAGTTTGTTCTGACGCTGCAGGAGGAGGAGGGAGAGACGGATGCCGAGAGTCCAGACAGTCCAGCGGAAGAAAGAGATACCGGACATGACTGGACTAAGACTAACCCCAGTCAGAGGCCCAGTGATCCACAAGGCCAGCGTGTAGATACCTCAGCCAGAGAGGATGAGGGCAGAGAACCCCACCAAGAGGGGAAAACTGTGCCACGTCTGAGGCCGGGGACGTAACCCTTTTAAAACTTAACTCCTGCCATTTATGTTTTTCTTACGTTCCTCTTCCTGCCCGTCCCTCCACTCACACTGCGGTCACTATCCCTTGTTCTCAACTGGCCGAGGCTTCCTGGAATTATATTTTTAAACCATTTTAATATTTTCAAACTTCTTATTGGAAGTAGCTCTCACACCACATTGTGAGAAGAAAGGTGGCATTGGTGTGTTGTAACAGGAAGAGATGACGGGGTAGAGGACAGGGGACAGGGCAAAATGTGATGCAAACAAGGCTCCAACCCACAAGCTGTTCTTTGATCCTTAAAATCCTTGTTATATCCTGATGGCAATGAACAAATCAATTGCTCCGATGACAAAAAGACAAATTATTTATCGTCCGTGGCTGTAAGAAGCCAGTCCAATCATTTTGCTCATCCGGAATGAAATGATAGGTCTACCTACTTGCCTAACCGCCTTGGGTAAACCTGATTGCACAATGGCAGAGAAACTACCTACAGCAACCTTCGGTCACAAAAGAAAGGCAGAACTGGAGAAAGGACTGCGCAAAACGAAGTTGGAAACAGCGAGAAACTAAACTAGAGGCAACATTGGTGTGGCTATTCCAAGATGGCAATGTGTGTTTTGGAGGAATGGTCTGAAGTGGTCTGCCGTTATATTCGTCTCAGCATCTGCAGATTTTTCCAGAATCGCCAACCTGAGCAACTTCCTGTAACTTAAAAGTCATTTTGGACAAAAGCATCTACCAAATGGATGAATGTAAATGGTATAGTTCCGCCTTCAGGTGACATTGCATTGGTTAAGGAATTTTGTGCCCGATTTGTTCCCATCCTAATAAGATGTTACAACATTCCTCATGTAGTGAGACTTTGCTTGCGGTCCTTTCCAGAAGTGTATTCTCATTACGAGATGTCTTCTGACCCCGTGATAAATAAATATTGGAAAAGATTGGAAAGGATGAGTGGACATTTAGGTGAAGTGGACATTTAGAACAGCTTTTATACAAGGACGTATTATTATTGACATGAGAAACTCAATGCGAACACCTCAGGACATGTACGAACTGAAGGGCTGTTGGGTACTTCCATACCGTCTTCCTCCGCCGCCATACGTGTTGATCCTCTGTTTTTGGCGCCAACTATGGCGTGACGTTCCCCTCTAACAAACTCTTGAGTCTGACCACTGGTCTTCCTGGCTACACTGTCTTTGGGACGGTGTCTAAAGACAAGCGGCTCTAAAAGAGTGTGATGATGTTGCACTCTTCTGTAGATCCGAATAGTTTTTACCGTGTGTTTATTTCTGCTGCAGCTCAAATGTCTAAAAGAAATTGCACCCATCTCTTCAGAGTGACGACAGTCCACCAGAACTCAATAAAATCTACACCCACCAGCCATAACATTAAGACCACTGACAAGTACAATGACTTTCTCGCTATTTCATCACAGTGGCACCTGTCAGGGAGGTGGGATATATCAGGCAGCAAGTGAACACTCAGTTCTTCAAGAAGATGGGTAAGGATCTGAGGCCTTATTGTGATGGAGCATCTCCAGACCAGCAGTAGTTAGTACCTACCAGCAATGATCATGGGCACCCAAGGCTCGCTGATGCACGACCAAAGGCTAGTCTGTCTGATCCCAAAGAGGAACTGGCTCTGATAGAAAAGGGTGAGAACACACAGTGCTCCACAGAAGGACCTACTCACTATTAGACAGATGGTCTTAGTGTTACGGCTGAATGTACGGCACGCGTTTTGGTTTAGTTTAACATCGGTAAAAACACTTCTGTGTTGCAGACTGTCTGTTTTTTTCACTTCAACGCTCGCTCGGCTGCCGACGACCCCTCCCCTTCACCCCCACCCACCGCACCACCATTTTTCCATTCTGCCTCTGGCTAGTTTCCATTGCTGATGGCAGAACTGGTTCCATTACCGAGCGCTGCTCCAGTCTGGTCTCCTTTGTCCTCGCTGTGTGAGAGCGTATGGACGCCCAATATTGCATCGCTCCCCGTTTATGCTGTCATACTCCCAAAATCCAGCAGTAACATTTTCTTCAACAGACCAAACAGCCCAGGTGCCTCAGTGAACCTTGGGTGCCCATGACCCTGTAGGTAGTAACAACTACCTGCAACACTCCACAAGACCTGCTGTTCTGGAGATGCTCTAGCCATTACTCGTCAGATCCTTACGCTCTCAGAAAAGGCTCTCGGTTTAATGAAGAAAATCAAACGATATATGTTTGCACAATGTTAAAAAAACATCATCTGAGTCCTAAAAGTAGACATAGAGGACCCAATTAAACAAATGAGACAAACATGTTGTACTTGGTCATTTATTTATTAAAGAAAATGAGCCAATAATAATATTTATAAGTGGCAAAAGTATGCAAACCTCTAGGATTAGCATTGAATTTTGATGAGACTCAGATGAGTTCAACCAATGAGATGTCCAATTTGATTTTAATAAGAAGCCCAATGTTTGGAGAAAGAAACACAATATAAAAATCTGTGAAACATGGTGGTGGAAGTGTCATGTATAATTCAACAGTGTAAAGGAAAACGACGGGGCATCTGTATGTATAAAGAGATAATGGGTCAATGGTCCGCAGCACACAGGTGGTTCTATTAAAGAATGGTTAAGTAAGAAGTTCTGGAATGTTCTGGAATGGCCAAGTCCTGATCTCCCAATAGAATTGTTGTGGTAGAACCTGAAGTGAGCAGTGAAGCCCACCAACATCCAAGAGTAAAAGCTGGAACGAGCTAAAATTCCTCCAGGCCGATGTGCAGGACTTATCAACAGATCTGTAATCCTGGATCATTTTCTTCTATAAATAAACGACCATGTACAGTATTTGTGTCTCAGTGGTTTATTGGGTTTTCTTTATTATGATGTTTTATGCAGAAGTAGAGAACAAAAGTTCCAGCACCACTGTAAAACCAGTTGTAAGTATCTCTTCCTACTCATCACTGAGTTAAGCCGCCAGGTAATAATGGGTTCAAATGGGAACAGAATGTTTTATTTAATAATCCATACTTTCCAGTAGGGGTGGGAATCGCGGGGTATCTCACGATAAGATACGATATGTGGTCCCCGATAACGATAATATCACGATACCACGATATCGCGATAATCGATATATCGCACGACAAGTACGTATTGATATAACACAGAAAGACGGGAATGCGTTATTAACTTACATAAGTAACAGCAATGATATTGTTAACTTTCCGATAATAATAATTCACACTCTGTTCCAATGTTCTCAAAGCCAAACTCCCACTTTAAATATGGCTGGGGCGTCTCAACCGAGCTTTTAGAGTCACAACACAACACAAACACGTTTAGAGCACAAACTGACTTCTTCTCTGATAACAGAACTCTCCTGCTGCACTCAGCGGGAGCAGCACCACCCAGTGGAGAGAAGAGGTAGACGGTGAGTCAACTTGGCGGCAAATGTGTCCTCATTTAAAAATTGATATTGCCGTCGGTGTATCAATTATCATATCGCGTGAGCAAGGACGACGATATATCGCAATATCGATATTGTGGCCCAACCCTACTTTCCAGGGATTACTCTTTTGAACATTTGCTGGTGTTTATCACTTGTATTATTGCTGTTAAAAGAAAAAAAAACCCCAGTTCAGAGCAACTTTTCCCTTTAAATTTAAATTAAATAATAAAGAAGAGTGCCATCGACTAATCCGCAAAAACATTTTCACTTCCTTGTTTTTATGATGTCACAAAACCTGCGCATTTGCATAAAATATACTACTATACCTACAGCATCACCCATTCAGCCTGCAGCAGTTAAGCTCCGCCCATTCAGCAGGCAGATCTTTAGCTCCGCCCATTGAGCTTAGAGCAGCTTAGCTCCGCCCCTTTCGTCTACAGCAGTTTAGCTCCACCCATCCAGCCAACATTAGTTTAGCTCCATCCATCCAGGCAACAGCAGTTTAGCTCCGCCCATTGAGCCTACAGCAGTTCAGCTCCACCCTTTCAGCCTTACTCACTTCAGGAGGAGGAGAGTATTTTCAGATTCTGATGTGTGTGATAAATATAAACCTCAGGGGAGTTTTTAAAAGACTGAGACAGTGATGAGATTTTATACATTTTTTATCTTTGTTGAACAGACAAAATACATAATTTCTACATAAAATAAATATTATTATTATTATAAATATGGTGCATATGCTTCAGGTTGTATAAGGTTTAGGTTAACACAGTGACCAAAAAACTAAATTTAACACAAATGTATATACATTTATATAAATTATCATCACATTTAATTCGTACACTTGGTAGAATTAATGGATTGGATTTAGCTGGAATTATGCTGAGAAAATTCACATCTGCAAGTGTGTAAATATGATTTGGAGTCTAATATACCTGTTCAAACCTGACATGTATCCCAGAATTCCTTGCAAACCGGCCAAAATTTTGGAAAGTTCAGCGAACTTCCATGTTAATCAGAGAGAGAGTCTGTGCGGTGACTGAACAGCAGAGGGCGCTATAGACTCAATTTGCTTTATTTTAAACCCACCCGTATTCCGGCGGCCTGTCAAGATGTTGGGCGGTAATAATCCAATCACAATGCAGAAGGCCGGATGCTTCCAGCCAATCCAATGGAACGGGGCGTGGTTTGTAAGAATACGGGTGGACAGCTATAAGCTCCATTCAGCGGCTCTAGTTCTGAGGGAGAAGCGAAGCAGCGCGCGCGACAGAGTAAGCGACAATAACACCATTTTCTTCACACGCAGTTATCAAACGAAGACAATAATATCAATAACGCACCTGCACATACTTCATACACTTTATTTGCGCCGGTGTCCCGGTTTAACGGTGGTTCTTGCTTATTTACCTCAGGGCTGGGCTACCGGCTTAGCTTTAGCTTTAGCACAGACTGATCCGGCGCTAATGACGCTGAGGCGAGTGTGAAAGTGTCGATTGTGTTTCACGGTGACAGTTGCAGGTGTTACGCGATTCAGTGCCGAAATGCTCCGTTCCACCTTAAATGGTGCAGCAGCTGCGCGTGCATTTAAAGGGAAGATCAACCAATCATTTATTAACAGTAATGTGGGCGGAGTTTACACCCTTGACGACAGTGGACAGGGGTGTGGTTAGGGATAACAAGTGGCAAATAGGCAGATGATGGGTGTGGTGTGAGTAGGACTGTGTGTGTTTGGTATGAGTAAGAGTGTGGGCAGTGTGTGTTGGGTATGAGTAAGAGTTTGGGCAGTGTGTGTTGGGTATGAGTAAGAGTTTGGGCAGTGTGTGTTGGGTATGAGTAAGAGTGTGTGTTGGGTATGAGTAAGAGTGTGGGCAGTGTGTGTTGAGTATGAGTAAGAGTGTGTGGGCAGTGTGTGTTGGGTATGAGTAAGAGTGTGGGCAGTGTGTGTTGGGTATGAGTAAGAGTGTGGGCAGTGTGTGTTGAGTATGAGTAAGAGTGTGTGGGCAGTGTGTGTTGGGTATGAGTAAGAGTGTGGGCAGTGTGTGTTGGGTATGAGTAAGAGTGTGGGCAGTGTGTGTTGAGTATGAGTAAGAGTGTGTGGGCAGTGTGTGTTG
>JBBIGC010050391.1:0-11426 GCA_037576955.1 Lepidarchus adonis | reverse complement strand
CAGGTGTGCCACATCAAGATGCTGATCTGACATCATGAGTAGTGCACAGGTGCACCTTATACTGCCCACAATAAAAGACCGATTAATCAATGAAAAAATTGGAGAAGTATTGAAATATTTAATTATCACAATATTCTATTTTTTTTAAATGCACCTGTATTTAGTGAGTCTAATAAAAGATAAACCTCAAAGCCCACGGATTACAGAAAAAGCCATGGACTTTGTCATTATTGTCCTCTACGGGTAGAAACACAGCATTACAGTCTGGACTGCAGGTTGGCATTCAACAAAGGTGATTGTAGCGTCATATGGAAGTAATAATCAAAAATGCAATTCAAGATTTAAATGCCCATGTGGACAAGGCCTTACAGATGGTATTCTGTAAGGAGTGGTTAATATTTGAGCAACATTTGCTTTTTTCATCTCAAACTAGTCTGCTCATTCTCCTCTGAGCTCTGACATCAATAAGGCTGGGTATTTTTTCTGACCCTGCTCTGTAAACTCTAGAGATAGTTCTGTGTGAAAATCCAAGTAGATCAGCAGTTTCTGAAATACCTGCCCTTCTGGCAACAATGTCTTTTATACCGATTCCAACCAAATCATGTTCTATTATAACATGTTAATGTCTGGTTTTCACTGCAAACACAGATACAGAAATTACAGCACACTAAATTGTTTATAAGGAATTACAGGGCTGAATGATTTTATTTAGCTCTTGATCATTCATTTGCCTATAGATATAAGGGGGAATATTATTTCCTGACATCTGTGGTATTTGTTTTCCCCCTAAAGTTTGGGCACTCCTTTATAAATACCAGATTTTGGTGATTTTGTAATTGAAAAGATGCCAACACACTCTCTAGGACATGGAAAAACCCCACAATATTTTCAGCAAAAATTGATGCATAGTTACTTTTAATGCCATAAATGGAACAAAAGCAAATGACACTGTGCAAAATGTTGGGCACTTTAAGAGTTCCAAAGTCTCAGATTTTTTTTTACAAGTTTTCAGACCTTAATCAGCTTTTTATATCTGATGCATGACAACAGTTGTCATTAGTAAATCTCAGCTGGTGCCAATTTCAAAGCTTTACACTCTTCAAACCTTGTGCGCACTTGTGGACACTCAACAACCATGGGTTCCTGTAAGCAGTTGTGTAAGACTCTGAAAATAAGTTATTGAAGCCCACAATGCAGGTGAAGGCTACAACAAGCTAACAAGTGTTGTCAGCTTGCAGTTTCCACAGTGAGAAATGTAATTAAGAGATGGCAGTTCAGGGGAACTGTGGAGGTCAAGATAAGATCTGGAAGACCAAGACAACTCTCAGAAAAAAATTTGCTTGCTGGTCAGAAAGACAAATCAAAATTCCCATTTGACTGCAAAAAACCCTGCAGGAATATTTAGCAGACTCAGTAGTGGTGGTGCACCGTTCCACTGTCCTCAATGGAAGAGTCAGCAGAAAAAACTTAACCTGCGTCTCTGTCATAAATTCAACAACAGAAGTACGCAACAGACCATATTGTGCATTTTTTCCATGTCCTAGAGAGACTGTGTTTACATCTTTTCATTTAAAAAATGACAAAAATCTGTTATTAATCGAGGCGTGGCCAAACTTTTGAATAAGACTGTACTTAACACTGGAATTATTGAATTTTTCAAGAGAATACTCTGCACAAGGGTCAAGGCCAAAAATCAATGATCTTTGGGCTCTCAGGGCTCTCAAGAATTTATTGTCATGTGCACAATAGACCAATCAATTAAAATGTCCAATGGGATTCCTTCTTTCCATCTTCATTTGAACTTTTACAACAACAAAAAACTACAATCATTTACTGAGTCAAGTCAAGTCAATTTATTTATACATCGCTTTTTACAACTGACATTGTCACAAAGCAGCTTTACAGAGTTTATAGAATCCGGGTCCGAGCCCCAAAGAGCCAAAGGCGACTGTGGCAAGAAAAACTCCTTAATTATAGGAAGAACCCTTAAAAAGAAACCAAGATGATATATGACAAGACAAAACCGGGCATGCATGACAGGCATGACATGGGGGTATCGAGATAGACAGGGACACTGTGACATCTGCTTCAGTTATTATATCAGATCAGTATTTTGGCATCTCAGACACATATCTAAGGTTAGAGATTTTCTGTCAATACAGGATTTAGAGAAACTTATACATGCCTTCATATCTTGCAGGGTTGATTATTGCAATTCTTTATTCATTGGCCTCCCCAAAAAGACCACCAGACAGTTACAATTTATCCAAAATGCTGCTGCTAGAATTCTTACACAAACCAAAAGTCATGTGAATGTCCACATGTGCACGTGTGATGGGTTAATTTTGTTAATTTCGTGTGAACATGACCCCGAAATTCTCTGGGCCAGAGGTGATTTAAAATGGACTGAAGCAAAGTGGAAAACTGTTCTGTGGTCAGACAAATCTAATTTTTTTTTAATTATTTTTGGAAAACATCCTCTGGACAAAATTCATTTTGCACTGCTTTTTATTACTATTATTTTCCTTATTTTATTATATATATTTTCCCCCATGCTCCCCTCTCTCTTCCCACCTCCACCTGTGTGTGTATATTGTATAAAGTCTCTAATAAGGCATTCAAGTAAGAATTTAATTGTACAAGTACCTGTCCTTTTTACACATGACAATACATCTTGAATCTTGAATCTTGAATCTTGCCATCACTGCTTATTTCAAAGGCCTGCTTCCCTGATGGTATGCAGTGGATTAGTGCCTTTACAATTGGCATTTGGAAAGGCACTATCAATGCTGAAAAGTATATGCAGATTTTAGAGCAACATATGCTACCATACAGACATCTTTTTCAGGGAAGGATTTGCATATTTTAGCAAGAAAATGCTTAACTGCATTCTGCATCTATTCAAACAGCATGGCTTCATATTAGGAGAGATTCCTGGTGCTGAACTGGCCTGTCTGCATGCCAGATATTTCAACACTTGAATATGTTTGGTGCATTGAAAATATGACAAAGAACCAAGTCTATTGAACAGCTAGAATCTCACCTTTTTGAGACGCTCAACTTCTTATGTTGCCATAAAATTCTAAATTATCTTATTTTTTTCTTTAAATTGTATATTTACTTGGTTTAAACGTTTGATATATTTTCTGTGTCCTACTGTGAATATGTATGGGTTTGTCTGATTTGGAACAATCACATTTTTTAGATTGTTTTTATTTACATTTTACACAGTATCCTTATTTTGTGTATGAATTGGGCTTATAAATGTAAACAGCAGCTCAACAGAGCTACATTGAGGACGTGATCGACCACATACGCCCTCTAGCGTCCACATACAGTATCGTTCCGTATTTACCCTTGACTGAAGCTCCACCTCTCTCCGTTCTGGGCATTATCTGTGGATGCCCGTTGGAGGTGAGCTTCAACAAGGGGTTGGAAAGCGTGCTTGAAACCGCTATCAATGAGTGAGCAAGCAAGCTAGAGACAGTCAGACAGCGTTAACTGCAGCCGGGGAGAGGCGATGATGGCGGCGGCTGTAGAGAGAGGAGGGGTTCGGGCCGCCTTCTTGAATCCAGGCACCGGAGGGGGTGTTGGCGGACTTGCACCCTCTCCCGTGCTCGCTGCACCCGGAGCCATGGCTGGAACTGCTGGTTCGGCAAGTTCGGGACCTATTCCTGTTCCCATGAACCTTTTTGCAACGTGGGAAATTGACCGCTCTTCTCCAAGCTGCGTTCCGAGGTAACGTCGCTGGGTCTTTGTTAAGGAACGTGATTGACTTGTGTAGCTGCTTTTTGTCTGAAGCGCTTAAAACTGAAATCAATCTGAGGCTTCGATCTTGTTTGCATGATTAAGCGGGTCAGCCAGCTGTCTCTACACTTAATAAGTATGTTGCTCGCCAGATACATAATCCCTGCCGTCTGTGGTCCTACATGCGCAATACTACAACTTTACACAATCGAAGCAAAGTATTCCCGTTTATTGTCGTGTGTATATTATTTGTTCATCTGCCCGTTGACTTCAACGCCCACATGAAACCATCCACCTAAACAAAAAAAATGGACGGTTTGTGTTTTTAACCGAATTCAATTGTAAAGCATCTCAACGTGATTGTGTCGTTGTAGATCATTTTCGGTCTTTTCACTATTTATATTCTGTGCTTCTGCTGCATTTTCGTTCAATATATTGTTTTTCTTGCCCGAGAATAGATGTGACCTATTTTGCGAGCCGTTTGATGATGCATGCCATCGCCCTCTCTCTCGTAGTCTGCTGTGGCGGCGTTTTTACGACCTTTTGACAATAAATACATTTAATTTCTGTACATTTAGTGAATAACTGTAGCGTTTTTGTCGAACTGTTGAACAAATCTATTTAATTATGAAGTCAGAATTGGGTTTTGTGAAACGCCGTTCACACAGGCTGCAGTGGGAGTCGTTAGGCGAACTGTGCTTTTTGCCAGTCAGTGAAGTTACCTCAGGAACTGGAGTAGGCATGGTGGCCTCGCCAAACCATTAAACCGAAAAGTCTTTCTCTGACGGTGACAGCATAAACCAGCCAACACATATATAAATCATTATGTGACGTTAGCGTGATTTAAAGCTGCGTATTTTAGGCTGTTTTACTCAGAAGTAATACATGCTAACTCGACTAATGTTCCAATACTAGTTTTACAACCGTTGTAGTGTAAGTGCTTATTTAAAGCTTGCAATACATGGCCACGATGTCAAACATATCATTCTATGTCCTGTAGTGGTAGAGCCAGTGGATTTTTCCTTTTTGTAGATGTCACATGTCTGTTTTAAAGTTAACTGTAAGTTTATTTTGCTACAGTGCTGTTAAAAGATGATCTAATGCATAGAACTAGTAGTCACTATTGATAACATTTGTGACCAAGTAATTAACATATTATTTCATGTCAAGTAGATGTTTGTCATTTCAGCCAGTACATGTGAAATCAAATATACAAAGAAGACGAACAAAATAACTCATGACCTCTCCAGTGCAGACAGGAGACAACTGCACAGAGTACACACAGAAAGAAAGTGCAAGGCTTAAAAATGTAAGAGCAAACCAACCAATATTACAGGACAGGTTAACATACAGAGCATTTGGCAAAATCAGTTACAGTACTAGTATGAATAAATAGAGTGTTTTGACAGACACTATTTTAGCAGCAGAGTAAATAAATCTGCAAAAAAGGGATCAAACAATATTCAGACTAAATGATAAAATTGAGTGAACAGTTAAAAAACTCACATTTCAAATATAATATGTATAATACTTAAAATATTTGAATGCAAAAACTGAAAACAAAACATATGGGTGTGTCCACCAGATGGACATTTTCCATGAAAAGCTTAAGGTAGAATAAAGGTTTGAAAAACTGACTCTAGAAATAAAGTGTAGTATTTGCCATTTTAGGACATGTTACTGTGACAAGTTTAATGATGGACGGCAATCAAATCTGAAATGATCTTTAGAATCTGAAGTCAGCTGTGATGAAATCACAGAACAGTCTCTGGTATCAAATATAGATTTGCTAGCTGGCAGTAAAATATGCATTTGCATGGCAGCTGTTACCTTATTGACGTGTTTGCGATTGATATTTTACACAAGTGTCTCAGGAAAAACTCCCTAAACACACAAATAAATATAATGCTTTATATCTTGAACCTCTGAAGTCTATTGATTAACCACTACTCTAGACAAGGGACAAAGAAAGCATTGGATCTCTGTTCTACACTGGCTGTGGAATTTGGTAAATGTGATATCTGTCACATATTCTAGATGTTCAATATATCTGTAAGTAACATCACAGGCTAAATAATTTTCATGGTGTTCTGTTATGTTTGATAGAACATTACATTGACTTGTATTTATTTTGGTGACGCTTTGTCCACAGTGACTTCCAGGTACAGGAACAATCAAACATTAATTCAGACATGACAGCACTGACGTGAGAGCTACAGTGAAGTTCAGCACTTTCCTCTTAGTCATAGAAAACAGTAAAAGTGCTTCCACAGGGCAAATGGCAAGTGCAATGTTACTATCTGAGCAGCTAGAAATAATAACACATTTTATGTTAATCATTAAGTGCTTACAGTTTCCCTTAATAATAATATTATTACCATTATTATCATTGTTATTTTAAGAGTAACACAAAGTATTGGAGTGATATTGGTATTGGCAGAGTCAAAGTTTTGGTATTAGAAGTGTATCTCAAGTCTTTTTCCTGTCAACATTTGATCCAGTGTTCTTTGACCATGGCTACTGAGTAGGCTTACATATTTAATTTATGATTTTTAGTCACTCTTACGTAAGAAATTAGCTTGGTTTCTGGAAATGGCCTTTTACTGTGTGAACATTTGAAAGAGATTTGTCATTATGCCATTATCACTGTGTCATTATCAATGTCAGAGCACACATTACAGTAAAATATGACTGCTCATTATTTCACCCAGACCTACTATGCACTGGTCTCTTAACCTTTAAATTGCAGGTTGATATCTGCTTTCCAATCAGTGTCAAAATTTTGTTGTTCTTCCTATTCACAAAGATGAATGCTGTAACAGTTGAATTAGTTTAGGCGAACTATTTAGCGTCAGATGTGGGATTAAGGCTTGACCTGCCCTTAATGTCAGAGTCTTTTGAGACCACATTTTAGTATCTCTCAGTCCATCAAGAGTCATATACTTATAGAGTGGACATGAACATAAAGTGTAGACTGTCAGCTTTCATTTGAGTGTATCCACATTCAAACTGGATTTTGTTGTTTGTAAAAGGGCCAAAAGTAATTGGACAATTGAATCCAAGGCTATTTCATGGGCAGGTGTGGGCAATTTTTCTGTTATGTCATTATCAATTAATCAGATAAAAGTCTTGGACTTGATTTGAGGTGTGGTGCTTGCATGTGGAAGATTTTGCTGTGAACAGATAACATGCAGCCAAAGGAGCTCTCCATGCAGGTGAAACAAGTCACCCATAAGCTGCAAAAACAGTAATAACATCAGAGAAATTAATACAATATTAGGAGTGGCAAAATCTACAGTTTGGTACACATTGAGAAAGGAAGAAAGCACGGGTGAACTCAGCAACTTTATGAAACAGCTGTGTGCTTCATTAACAGCCGACAACATGCATCGGTCCCATATTAAAGCAAAGCAAGTCGAGTATAAGTCGAGGACCCCCTGTACAGAGGGTGCACTGCAAGGTGCAAGCCACTTATAAGCCTTAAGAATAGAAAGGCTAGTTGTGGAAAAATTATGGAGAAGACATGGAACAGCTCATGATTCAAAGCATACCACATCATCATAACGGGGGCAGTGTCTTGGCTTGGGCATGCATGGCTGCCAGTGGCACTGGGGTACAAGTGTTTATCGATGATGTGACACGGGACAGAAGCAAACGAATAAATTCTGAGGTGTTCAGAGACAAACTGTCTGCTCAAATCCAGCTAAATGCAGTCAAATTGATTTTATAATACAGATGGACAATGCCCCAAAACATACAGCCAAAGCAACCCAGGGGTTTATTACAGCAAAGAAGTTGAATATTCTTGAATGGCCATGTCAGTCAACCCGATCTGAACTCAATTCAGCATGTACTTCACTTGTTGAAGACTAAACTTCAGACATAAAGGCCCACAAACAAACAGCGACTGAAAGCCTGGAGGAGCAAAGGAGGAAACCCAGCATCTGGTGATTGTGGGGATGTACAGAACCAAAATGAGAAAAAAGTTGTCTCTGTCCAAATATTTATGGACATAACTGTATGTATCCCTGCTGTGGTATTTAAAACCAGCCAACTCAGCCAAATAGCAAAGATAACCAAGTCCCAGGGTCCAGCTAAGTGCAGATCCCTTGGCATTCCCTGTCTTGCTTTGTTTGTCTGTGTAGATAAAGTCCTAACCTAATTCCTTTGGCGTGGGTGTTAAATGCACAGATTGAATATAAATTATTCCAGAAGTTTGCTTTGCTTCTTTTGTGAAATAAGTCTCCTATACACGTCTATAAATGGTGTGTGAAAATGAGTACACAATCATTTAGAAATGCCTTCAGCAAATAAAGTGTGAAGCTTATTTTCATCATTTGAAAATCATGCTGCCACATGTCAAAATAAAAGTTTTGCTCAACAGGTGGTGAAATAAGGAGACAACATCAAACTGTAAGGGTGTCAGTCAGGATTGTCCTGTCAAATATCTGGGGTGTCCACTGGACAACCCTCTGGGTGGAGATAAAATTAAAACTGTAGTCATTCCATGTAATTTTAGATATAGTTGTTGCTGTCTAACTTGATCACATCTCTGGGGAAAACTTTAAAATGTACTTATTAAAGACAGTGTACGAAGCTGTGTTTGAGGTTTATTATAGCCATATGAAATTTGGCAGAGTTATTGCTATAAACTTAATATACTGGTATATTTGGTTGGAGCTTTATGGCAATATTGAGTACTCTTTGGGTAGTGTGTGGTGTTTGTAATGTGAGAAGTGCTCAGGTCTTGTTGGAGATCTGCCTTGTCACAGGCCTCAACAGACATGGGAGGAATGGCAAAAACTCATCTAAATCAAAAGCATGTGGCAGTCCTTTCCTGCTTGCTCCTCTAATGTCAAAGCTTAAGACACAACAGTCTTAGCTGGGTATCAGAATAATGTGCCTGTGTGGTTGTATATTTGTGACCTTTTATATTACATGTGTAAAGTGGCATTGACTATATGACTCTTGTAGCTTGTGTTGTCTTCCAGCGAGAGAACATGAATGTTTATGTATGTTGTGTATCTGTGTGTGGCTTATAGCCTCACTGTATGCATTTCTCTATGCATCTGTTCGAGTGCTAGACTACAAAAATTTAGGTTCAGTATGCGATTTAAGCATGGTTCTTACCTGTCTGCTTGTGTGAGTTTAGAACCTGTACTACTATTCTCTTCCTGAAAACCAATCCTGACTCACATAAACATTTACTCCTTCTGTTCATTACAGTACTATTGTAATCACCTTTAATGGGATGCACACTAACCACCTTATTGTTTCATTTGGAGCATAACATCCCAAATTAAGAGATTGTATAAATAGCATATTTGTTATTGTTTGTTATTTCTTGTTTGGAATTGACCTCAGATAATTCCAACTAGTAGCAAGATTAATCTCTTATTTTTAATTCGCTATTGGGCCACCATCTTTAATTCTTTAATATCTTTAATAGCTTAATTCTATCTCCTGTAAAGCATATTGAATGACCTCTGTATATGGTAATGTGCTTAAAAATACATTTGCAGTGCCTTGTTGTTAATTTGAATTCTGGTTTGTATGTCAGATGTTACAATTGTAAATGCAATAGCAAGTATTACAGTTGTAAATGCATTTTGTTTAAGACACAAATACGATGTCACAAAGAATACCGTAAATTCTTTAAATGCCAGATGTTCTTAAGCTCACTATAAAGTAGTGATTTTGGGGGTTTTTCAGATGGAAAGTACGTGGACCTGCTCTGTTGGCCTTTGAGAATGTGTTTGCCATAAAATCCATCATACTGTCCTATGATATCATATTACATTTCTAAGCTAAGACAGGGTGTGACTGTGTGGGTGCACAGAGAACAAAATCTGTAACTGGCAAGAGTGACTGCAACAGCTGTGTATCTGTGCTTAGTTAAGCAGCGGAACTAGCAGCTCACTTCACTACATCATAAACATTACATGATTATGACCATGCTATGCTGCAAAGCATCCATATTTGTAAAACCTTTTAGAATCAGACGATTCAGGAAAGTATGTTTTTGACTATTTTTGTTTTTCAGGTAAAGAAGTTATTGGAAATATTCCCATCAAATTTAAAATAATAATCTAATTTATCATAGCCAGGGTTGGGAAGGTTACTTTAAAAAATATTCCAATACAATTATTAATTACCTGGTGAACATTGTATTCAGTGAGCTTAGGGTGCTCATCACCCTGTTTCGTCACTAGTGCATCCTGCACGGCCTCTGTTCTCCTCCCTGTCCTCTGGCAGGAGACTCGGGCCAATCCGCACTAGTGCCAGTAGATTCAGGGACAGTTTTCCCCATTGCTGTTAGATGCACAACAGTCTAAAATGTAAAGTATACAATGTGCAGTATTAATGTTGTTAAAATGCTACATCTAAAGTGCAATATGTTTAATAGTGTGTTTAACACATTTATGTCAATACTGCTATACATTATATGATACAATCATAATAGTGCATTTTTATTTTTTTATTTATTTGTTTTTACTGTATTCATTGTAGTGTTGCTAATTGTCTAGTTCTTTGTTATCTTTACAATGTATTTTTTAGACATGACAATAAATATCCTTGCATCACTTTTAGTAGGTACAAAGCACTACATACTTGGAACAATTCATAAGACTTGGTATTTTGGAGCATTTCTGACTCTCTGATGTCTAGCCATCTCAAAAAGGCCCTTGTCAAAGTGGCTCAGATGTTTATACTGGCCCTTTTTCCTGCTTCCAGCACCTCACTTTCAGTTTCAAGAGCTGATTGTTTACCTGCTGCCTACTGTATCCCACTACGTTAACATGTGCCATTGTAATTAAATAACTAAATATCCAAAGTTATCCACTTCACCTTTCAGTGATCATATACAGTCTTATGCCAAAGTTAGGGAACCCCTTGCTAAATAAAAGATTTGGATGATTTTGTAATTGAAAATATTTTAACACAGTCTCTCTAGGACATGGAAAAAAAAATACACAATATTTTTTAGCAAACATTGATGCATTGTTACTTTTTTGCAATGAATAGAACAAAAGTAATAAATTTAAACATTATTATGACAGTGTGTAAAAGATTGGGCACCCTTAATAATCAATACTTAGTAACACCTCCTTTGGCAGATGCCACTGCTTGCGAATGCTTTTTATAGCAACTAAAAGTTTTTTAATTCTTGTACTTGGGATTTTCTCCCATTTATCCTGGCAGAAGGCTTCTTCTTTGGTCGTCTTGCATGCACAGCTCTTTTAAGATCTACCAACAAATTTTCTATGCTGTTTAAATCAGGAGACTGTGATGACCATTCCAAAATCTACAACTTGTGTCTCTTGAGGTCGTCCATGGTGGATTTTGAGGTATGTTTAGGATTATTGTCCTGTTGTAGAAACCATCCTCTTTTCAGCTTCAGCTTTTTACAGATGGTGTGATGTTTGCTTCACAAATTTGCTGGTATATAGTGGAATCCATTCTTCCCTCCATCTGTGCAATGTTTCTTGTCCCACTGGTTGCAACACAACCCCAAATGGTTAGCAAGGTGTTTTTTTTTCATGAAATGCTGCTCATTTTTTGCTATTTTCATAGTATTATTGCATAGTTCAGAGTTTCAGGCTTACACAGCTGCTTAGAGGAACCCATGGTTGTTGAGTGTCCACAAGTGTGTGCACAAGGTTTGAAGAGTCAGAGTA
>JBBIGC010050380.1:0-11426 GCA_037576955.1 Lepidarchus adonis | reverse complement strand
GGGCTTCCATCACACCTCAGCAGAGCCACAGACTGATCTCCTCCATGACACGTCACATTGATGCAGTAATTCATTCAAAAGGAGGAGGAACCAAGTACTGGGTGCATATGAATGAACATACTTTTCAGTAACCTGACATTTCTGTTTAAAATATCCTTTTTATTTACCTTATGTGACATTTTTTTTAGAGGTTTTATTATCTGAAAGTCATAATCTTTGAAATTCCAAGAAATAAAGACTTAAAATATTTCACTATGTGTAATTAATCAATATATGGATTTCACTTTCTGAAAGATTGTACTCTATTCAGTCACAGTAATAACAACTTAAGATGAAGCACTTGATTTTAAGCGTAGTGTGAATGCTACTTCTGGTGCTTCCGTGGAGCTGGTTTTGGAAATGTCTGGCATGGTGGTGGACCTTCAGGGTGCGTGACGTTGGCGGAAGAGAGTTGTCAGTGGTCTTTCAGGAGTGTTTTGTGTTGTGTCAAGGAAATCAGTCGGAACTGAGCTGTAGACCCTTACAGCCGTAATAGTCTTCCACTAGAAAGTAAAGTCCTTAACTAAAAGCACAAGCATGATATTGCCATGGTCTTTTCACTGCCACACGACGAGCTTCACCAGATACAAACACAATGTCACAAGTAAACAAACATGTCATGTCTGAAAACAGCCTCTGCTTACTGGACAAACCCGTTTTCACAAAGAGTCTTTTTCTGTAGTAATACCTGGCTAGTCTACTCAAAGAGTAACTAGACTACTACTAATAAAGATGAAAGGATAAAGCAGCTTTTGCGAGTGTGTGATGAGTGTTGTGCTTATTTTATAGCTAGCTAGTGAGCTACTAACCTGGGCCTGCTGTGCTGATAAATTGACACTCCTTTGAGGTGACTGTTCCTCATTAATTTTCTGCTTCAGTTTTTTAAACATGTTCACACAGTAACTGTCGCTCCCGGGCGGTTTTTATTATCTCGTGATTTTGCTCTGCATCCAGCCTATGATGTTAGTCTTGGGAGCTGCCTTCTGTCGTCTCTCATTTCCAAGGCAAACACTGCGCAGGCGCAGCCGACGTGGAACAAAACTGGATTATTACGGCAGCGCGAGAGGGTCAAAAAGAGCGGCTAGTTCAGTGCGCTGATCAAAAGGGTAGAACGGGAAATACGACGATGTTAATCCAGTTCACGCTGTTGACGTGTACATTTAATTCAACAACAACAATAACAATGAAAAAGACAAGTACATATAATATATGCTTTACATGTGACTTTGGCCTTTAGTTAAAAGCAAAAAAAGAGCTTAAATAACGAGAGCACGCAGAGGAGGCGGGACAAAGCAATGATTGACACTCCATTAGACCATTAGACACATTAGACTCTGATTGGTTGTTTTAAGTCGGCCCCGGTGGGTTCTTGTAAGTGGAATTAAAAGCGTTAAAAGAGCACAAGGAAATGTGAATATGTTTCATATAGTATTTCAGAAATTTGTGACAGTTTTAACGCTTTTGCAGTTGTTGCAAAAGTTACTTATTGTTGCTTTAAATGTATAATTCTTGCAATGTTTTCTAAGGATGCAATCAACAAACAAACAAGCAAATAAATAAATAAATAGATAGACAGATATATAAATGGATAAATAAAAACAATAAACAGATTAAAAAATACACAAATAAATAAATACATTTTACAAGTTTACGGAGGAGCTCTGAACTTTTGGGTTCTATGTTTCAAGAAAGTTCTGGAGATATATGTGATTATTATTATTATTATTATTATTATTATTATTATTATTATTATTATTATTATTATTATTATTATTATTAGTAGTAGTAGTAGTAGTATGATTATTATTATTATTATTAAATATAATCATTATTAAATGCAGGGAGCAATATATTAGAATTTAACGGGGGGGGGGGGTAGTAATTTACATTTTACTTTACAGATTCAGAAATGACGTATTAGTTCTTTTTGATGGTGGTGTTTTGCCAGAAAACATGCAAAACTGATGCCACACTTTCTGTATAATTTTGAACATGTGGATGTTTAACAAAATTGTAAAAATCATAAATATAAAATTATAATGCATTATAAGAGGAGCAATATTTCTGACTGTGCAATATTCTAATAATTTCTCATGTGCAATTTTTTTTGTTTACAGAGTACGAGTAGAGTACAGGAGAGTGTAGTATTAGTCTAGTATTGTTGAGTATTGAGAGCAGTATATACAGTCTATAGATAAGTACAGTATATTAAATATGTTATGAATATGAGTAAAGTGGGCAGAGCTGAGGAGTATCATATGTAGAGTATATATTCAGAAAAGTGACAAGCAGTTACCAAACTACTGATTTTATAATATACAAAAAGTATGACTTGATTTCAATTATTAAATAAGATTAGACTAGATTAGACTAGACTAAACTATATTAGACTAGATTAGATTAGATTAGACTAGACTTTACCAGATTAGATCAGATTATACTAGACTAGATTAGAGTAGACTGGGTTAGACTAGATTAGATTTCACTAAACTATACTACATTAGATTAGACTAGATTAGACTAGACTAAACTAGATTAGACTAGATTAGATTAGATTAGACTAGACTAGATTAGATTAGATTAGACTAGACTTTACCAGATTAGATCAGATTATACTAGACTAGATTAGAATAGACTGGGTTAGACTAGATTAGATTTCACTAAACTATACTACATTAGATTAGACTAGATTAGATTAGACTAGATTAGACTAGACTAAACTAGATTAGACTAGACTAAACTAGATTAGACTAGACTTTACTAGATTAGATCAGATTATACTAGACTAGATTAGAGTAGACTGGGTTAGACTAAATTAGATTTCACTAAACTATACTACTTTAGAGTAGACTGGGTTAGACTAGATTAGATTTCACTAAACTATACTACATTAGATTAGATTAGACTAGATTAGACTAGACTAAACTAGATTAGACTAGATTAGATTAGATTAGACTAGACTTTACCAGATTAGATCAGATTATACTAGACTAGATTAGAGTAGACTGGGTTAGACTAGATTAGATTTCACTAAACTATACTACTTTAGATTAGACTAGATTAGATTAGACTATACTATACTAGACTAGATTAGATTACAATAGATTAGACTAGACTAGGCCTGTCTTAGATTAGAGTAATCTTTATTGTCATTGTGCAGAGTACAAGTACTCTGTGAGTACAGTATGATTATGAGTTCTAGATTAGATTAGACTAGACAAGACTAGTCTTAGATTAGATTCATCTTTATTATCACTGTGCAGAGTACGAGTACAGGGCCAATGAAATGCAGTTAGTATTTCACCAGAAGTGCAAACAATAGTATACAGTACAGTACAGGAGAGTGTAGTATTAGTGCAGTATTGTTGAGTATGGAGAGCAGTATATACAGTCTATAGATAAGTACAGTGTATTAAATATGTTATGAGTAGAAGTTAAGTGGGCAGAGCTGAAGAGGGTCTAAGTAGAGCCAAATATACAGATGGTGTATAAACATATGGAAATAATGAGAATTTACACTCACACATCTCATTTACATACGTACAGAATCCAAATTAATCCAAAATTGTTCTTCAGCTGCATCTCTATGAATAATTCACTTGCTTCCAAACGACATGTTCATTTGTTAAGGAGAGCTCCCATAGGAATAAGCTGGACTACAGTTACTGCACTAGGCAGGTTTATTTCTGTAGCACATTAGCATAGAAACGTTTCAATCGTAGGAAGTATGTGCAGAGGTGGAAATGAAGTTTATTTAAGTTTACATGGTTTATTGATGATCCACGAGCGCAAGGAAACAAACTCATAAACTCAGTCACACAAATACAAAAACATACAAGTCAGTTATGCTACATCTACAACAATAACCCACGACCAGAACAAACACAAAAAGGGTTTTAAATACCAACACATAAACTGAAACACATGGAGGGGGCGGAGCCAGAACTACAACATAACATAAAACTGAGACTGGAACATGGACGAGAGATCCTAACAAGCTTGCACAAGCTTTTAATGTGCTTTACAAATATAAATAGAGCATAATTGCAGGAAATAAAAATAGATTAAACAATCCTAAAATTCATAGAAAGTAGAGAAAAGCATTAAAAATAAAATACAGAATTAAAATTGAAGTTACAATTTTTACAATTCTGACAGATGCTTCCTTGAATACGAATGGGAAGGTGTGGCATTTTTTAAATAACACCCATTGCCATGGGAGTGAAGTGGGCTGGGTATTTTGTGGTGTGTATGTGTTTAGGAGACTAAGTTGGGGTATTGGGTTTTTGTGTGTGTTGGGGTAAATGGCTGGGTTCACCGCCACTGTTCTTACTATTCAGCTCGGTGGCATGGCGGGTGGAACCAACCATTTAGCTGTAACAGTTGCACTATGTGTGCTACGCCAGTTGGGGGTGCACTTGCGCTTTGGAGCTTTTTTAATTTCAGAGGTTAATATGGTGAGGGCCTGTCCCAATATGAGCAATACTCATTCTGTCAAGTCTCCATTATTTCCCTTTTCAGGAGCTAAAATTTGAATGAAGAAGTATAATTTGAGGGATGATGTATTGTGAGACAGCCATTTTCATGTGGTCGTCACCTCCATGTCCAGGTTACACCCTAACCTCGGTTGGAGAGTAGAGGCCAGTCTCACCTCTACATCGAGGGTTATAACAGTCCCCATGTTTGAGCAGGAGCCAATTAGCCGTCCCGAACACAGTATAATTAACTCTAATAGACTAGTATAATTAATCCTGACTTCAGTACAGTGCTTTGGCTGACTCGCCACCAATCGTTGATCACCATCTCGTGGGCATCACGGATCTGTCAAGTTGCAGCATCCTGTTCATTCGTCATTCCTCTTCAGTGGTACTGCTGCCAGCATCCTTAGTCCGTGCCACTGCTCCCCATACACTGACCAGCCAACAGCCAATATACAGTAACGTGAGTACAAGCCTCACATCTTTGTAAGTCTTTTATTATATCTTTTCATGGGACAACACTGAAGATATGACACTCTGATACAATGTAAAGTAGTCAGTGTACAGCTTGTATAACAGTGTAAATTTGCTGTCCACTCAAAATACCTTAACACAGTCATTAATGTGTAAACCGCTGGCAACAAACAAGAGTGAAATTGTCCAAATTGTGCCCAATTAGCCATTTTCCATCCCTGGTGTGACGTGACTCGATAGTGTTACAAGGTCTCAGGTGTGAATGGGGAGCAGGTGTGTTAAATTTGGTGTAATTGCTCTCACACTCTCTCATACTGGTCACTGGAAGTTCAACCTGGCACCTCATGGTAAAGAAATCTCTGAGGATCGCTCTACATAAAGAGGGCAGAGGCTATGAGAAGAACCAACATCCTGAAACTGAGCTACAGCACAGTGGCCAAGACCATACAGTGGTTCCACACAGTGCTGAAAAATAATAGTGGCCACACAAAATATTGACACTTTGAGCACAATTTTGTACACTGACTACATTACATTGTATCACAGTGTCATATCTTCAGTGTTGTCCCATGAAAAGATATAATAAAATATTTACAAAAAATCTGAGGTGCGTACTCACTTTTGTGAGATACTGTAAATATATTATAACTTTATTAGAGCCAAAACTTGACGTTTTTATGTTAATCATCCTGATACGGTGACAGAGAAAACATCACTGCTGCTACTGAGTTTACCCCCTGACTACACAGTGTGTGAAGGATCATGGGATATATTCGGTCCTGAACGGTAGATTAACCACAGTAAACACAATGTAGGTGTTTTCTTTGGGCTCATCAGGATTTTGACAGAAATTGACGGCAAGGACATACGACGTGCAACATTTTTTGGATGCCGTCCAAACGAACGGCCGAACAAACGCGAGTCCTGAAAGCCCATGTGGTCGTTCGGATTCACCCCAATGTGCAAAGACACAAATGTCAGAAAAACGCTTGATTCAGACGCCGTGTGGACAAGGCCTAAGTCTTTAATGGGGAAGGGAATCAAGCTAGTGAATAAGCGAGTGCCGCAGTACATGAGGAAATATTAGGAAACAAAGTGCTTCAAAATCAGCCAATGACACGCTGGCATGTCTCATTATGAATTACCTTCACTGTATTACCTGAATCTGCTTCAAAGGGAAACTCTAAGGATATTTCCAACATAGTACATGACTCATTTTTTCAATAATCAATGTCAATTCATTTATAAAATTTTTTAAATTGACATTTTTATTGTTTCAGACCTACTATGCTCTGAAATCACTTGCTCTCATTATTTCAAACTAAATTAAAAACACTCCCAACATAATACAAGACTTATTGTTTAAATAACTACTCCATTTCATTCTTTAATTTTAATTTTAATTTACAAAATACACCATACACAAGGTAATATGAATAACAAGTATAGACCCAATCATTAAAAGATTAAATAAATAAATAAATAAATAAATGGGTACATAAATATGCCCAGAGAGCATTTCAAAAAGAAAAATTTAGCAGCAGAGCTGTGACTACGTGCTGCGGGAAGTTGAACTTTTACTGTATGTCCAGCAAGGTGTTGTGATTAGTGAGCTAATGGAGTTCCATCGACCATAAGCGTATGAAGTGTAAAGGTGGTTAGTATTAAACATTGTTGTGCTATTGGTAATGCAAGATGTTACAAATGGTTTAAGAAGAATATTTTTGTTGTAATTAATATATTTTTCCTCCTGAGCTCAAAAAGGTCACGCGCCAAATGTTGCCAGAACAACGCGAATGAAGAACAATCCCAAAAGTAATGTAGGTGTAGGAGTAAGATGCATATGGGACGACTCCAG
Organism: Lepidarchus adonis; assembly: GCA_037576955.1. Classification (NCBI taxonomy): domain Eukaryota; kingdom Metazoa; phylum Chordata; class Actinopteri; order Characiformes; family Lepidarchidae; genus Lepidarchus; species Lepidarchus adonis. The sequence continues at coordinate 4,577 of JBBIGC010050380.1, read as the reverse complement.
CAGAGTTAAGTTTGCCCTATAAACCAATTTCCAGTGAATTGTTGGATAAATGGGATTTTTGGAAGAACATTTTCTTATTCCAGGTCTGTCTGGTTATGGTGTCCAGAATTTCACTGGAGCACTTTAGTCCGATTAGTTTCTCTGGTTTTGCTACGTACAGTTCAGTGTTAGAGGAACACGAACAGTTCTGTTTTATTCCATAAACCACTGACAACATTTCCTCAAAATTACACATTAATGCACAGTCACTGCAGGAAAACACTGGTGAATATAACAAAAAAAATCAGAGTGTTTTCAGACCGAGAATAAAGCACAGAGATTTCTACAGTTTTAAATAACACACAGAGGGTCCTCGACTTACTTTGGGGTTCCGTTCCTCCCAGTGTGACGTAAGTCAAAAGTCGAAACTCTTTTAAATAAGCACTGACGTGTGTAATGCCATGGGGCCATTCCTCTTTGAGTCCACCAGGGGGAGACATTCACCCACCTGAGGCTCTGTTATTCCTTTTTCTGTGTTTTTTATGTTCTCTACTTTCACTTTCACTTTTATACTGTAACATTTTTTCAAAGGGAGGGACGGCATCAATGTAATCACAAAATTCTACAAAATTCAAGTACGACGTAATTCGAGTCTGAACGTCAGAGATTGTGTTTGATCCATTCAAACTGCTCCTACTGCCAGAAGGAAGTGATGGTTTTATAGATGTCCTCTTTAAATCACAAAACATGTAAGACCCTGTGACCCCGTTATAGAGCTGACTCACTGTAAGCTGTAGTCTAATTCTCCAAGCCAGAGGGCAGAGGGCAGAGCCTCAAGGTCTGATCTATCTTAAACAAAATGTCCTGTTGTCCGCCATCAAGGACAAAGCGTCATCATCGTCCGATTTGCGCTCCAAAATCTCAGAACCACCCAGACTCTGTGGCAACTAACACACGTGGCATTAACACCTTGCTAAAACTGGCTGAAGCTGGTTTGATGGGTGACCAAATGCTCACTAGTCCCAAATACCGTACATATTCTAATAATAGCCTGTCTCCATTAAACACCGGGTTTGAGCAATAGAAATAGAAATAGATGCCAGTCCCCAATAGTAGCCGGTCTGTAGTAAACATGGTCTGTAGTAAACATGGTCTGTAATGACCCCCCGCACTTTCTGTACACTAATCCTCTCTTCAGTCCACCTGGGCTCCGCCCTGCTGCAGTGAATCATACTGTAAGTACCTTTTCATATCAAAACTGTTTTGTTGTTGGATGGTATAGAGCAAGGAGAAAGACTTAAGAAAATTTCTTTGTGAACATTTAGCCCTTTTGTATAAACGTTGTTTTACCTTTTCTCGTTTTTCTCCGGCTCAGTGTGGATGCAGCTCTTGCCAACCGGACACTCAAAGATCTCACATGGAGCGCAATGTCGTTGGAACCCGGGTTTTATTAGTTCCATTCAGCACTAAATGACAGTCTGAGTTCTTTCCTGACTCTCTTTGTAACATTCACGCTGTTTTACTGATTAAATGAGCTGCCGCTAACACAACAACCGCTAACTCACTCTCTTAACTTCCACCCTAACAAACTCTAACTCCACCCTCCATCAGATACACACCTCGTAACAGCGTTAATCATAACCCACAGGGTGAAGCAGTGTGAGCAATGGAAACAGTTTGATTTAGCATCAAACTCTGTGCAGTAACAAACGCAAAAGAACATTCAAGTGAAGAAGCTGCACCACATTTTGTGCTGTAAACACCATCACCATTCCGTCTGTGAGGAGAATAATAGCCTGTCTCTATTAAACACCTGCCTCTATTAAACACCTGTCTCTATTAAACACCTGTCTCTATTAAACACATGTCTCCATTAAACACCTGTCTCTATTAAACACCCGTCTCCATTAAACACCTGTCTCCATTAAACACCTGCCTCTATTAAACACCTGTCTCCATTAAACACCTGCCTCTATTAAACACCTGTCTCTATTAAACACCTGTCTCCATTAAACACTTGTCTCCATTAAACACCTGCCTCTATTAAACACCTGTCTCCATTAAACACCTGTCTCCATTAAACACATGTCTCCATTAAACACCTGTCTCCATTAAACACATGTCTCCATTAAACACCTGCCTCTATTAAACACCTGCCTCTATTAAACACCTGTCTCCATTAAACACCTGTCTCCATTAAACACATGTCTCCATTAAACACCTGTCTCCATTAAACACCTGCCTCCATTAAACACCGGGTGTCCGAATAATTGTTTAAATAAATGCCTGATCTACTATTGGAAGATATACGGTACTATAAAACCCTGATGACCATCAGTTACTGTGCTCAGAGAGTTTCTAATTGAAACTCCACACTTGTGCTCCAAACTTCTTTTTGCCTAACCTTCTCTTTTGGAGATCCCTCTATAGGACAATCCCTCTTTCACAAATTCCACAAGTTTTATTGTACGTTGTAATTTTTCTCTCTTTCTTAAATAAAACCTTTGAAAATGAGTTTGGTGACCTGACGTCTCCTTGAAGAACATCGACACTCACAACATCAAATCCAATGTGGTTCAGTGCCTCAGCAAGTGAAGTGAGAATTCCACCACACACACTGGAGTGAAATGCCTGCCCACACTTAGACAGAAAAAAAACAGAAGTGCTCTCTTATTAGAGTTATATGCACCACCCTGAATGTTGAACTGGTACATTTTTGAAGAGATTGATGTAGTGTGTTGCTTTTCTCATAATAACTGTACATTTACATATTGTTGTCCTATTCAGCCTGCAGGAGTCAAACTCCACCCCTTTCATGCTGAAACTCATGGTGTTTACGCACAGACTGCTTCATCAATGAGGCACGATATGAACACAATATCCGGGTTCCTCCCACAGCCCGAAGGCTTGTGCTTTAGGTCGACTGGCTGCTCTACTTTACCCATAGGAGTGAGTGTGTGAACAGTGTCTCTGTGTTGCCTGTGTTGGTTTGGCATCCGTTCCAGGGTGAACCCTACCTTGGGCCTATAGTCAGCTGGGATCAGTCCCAGCTTCCCTGCCACCTGAAATAGAAAAAGCAGCTCGGAAAATGAATGAATGGATGTAGAAGTACATACTGTCCCCATGCTGCAATTTCCTGTGTAAAATCATTAGCTTAAAATTTAAAGTCTGTGGAAATATGGTGAAAAATCACACAATCTGCTGCATTTCCATCAACTCTCACATGCAGCTTATCATACATTGAATGAACATACATTGATTTTCATGTGTCAATCAATACATCAGATCATGCACTATTTTGGTATTGATATTGTTCAATTAATTGTTACAGAAATATTGGTAATGCAAATGAATGAAATAAATGATTTTTCATTCACTTGATAAAACCACTAAGGTGGCCCTAAGGAGATAAATAAAACACATGAAAATGAAAGTAATTTGCCTTTTAACTTTTTTTTATGCGTTTATGTGTTGCATCTCAATAAACTTGAGACCCATGACATTTTTTTTATCGTTTTGGCTAACAGGAAAATGACTAACTACTATTTCGTCCCATATGTGCTCATATTGACATTTATAGACACAGAAACACACTATCTCAGCAGTTTTTCCTTATACTGGCATGGAAATTAGATTTGGTGCCAACTTAATTTAAGCCAAGGAGACAGACAAAGCCACAGAAAGCTGTAAAAGAAGCTGGCATGTGCTAACTGTGCTCGTCCATCAGCATTGATCTGCAGAAATCATAATGACCTTCTTGGGGAAAAAGACAGTATCTATATTCTGAGTTAAAAATGACCTTTCAGCTTTCATATTTTCACAAAATATCCTTACACACCCACACAGTGTTCTCATTCTTGGCATGAGGGAAGCCTCCTAGAAGATATTAGCATTTTTTTCTCATTGAGACCCCGATGTGCAGATCTGCTCAGGGCTTCCAGAGAGATAGAGGGTATGATCGATTGAGAAGAAGGCAGAGGGCAATGCAACTCGTTCCTTTCTGACAAAAAACTTACTGGGACTTGCCTCACAGGTGTGTCTCGGCACCTTACTTTTTAGCATTAGCCTTAGCATTAGCATTTTTTGTGTTTGCTTTCACAAGTGTTTTTTGCTAAAGCCGTCTTGTGCAGTTTCAATAAACACTCAGTATACCAAAATACCCTGAGTACTTCAGTGAACTGTAACAAATATATTGTGGCAGAGCTGGAGACTGGATCAGAACCTGTCCGCCATCTTGAACTCATTTGCATATAGACAGTGACTGTGGGGCTTTGGGACTGTTCGGGGGTTAGTGTGTTCTTGGGGGGTTATTTGTGTTTATTGTGTGTGGTGGGAATCATTTGGGTCGTTGGGGTTGTATTTGTGCGTGTTCTGGGGAAATATGGTGAACCACTCCAGGCCTGGTTGCTAAAGAGAAGAGTGGCTTTGAGTGGTTCGGCTGTGTGAACTTCAAGCTGGGTTGGGTGTGACTTTAGGTTCTGAAGTCTAGGTTTACTGGTGTGAGGATGATCTTCAGCTCTTGTAGGATGTTGGTGGAGCAGCAGATCTTAACTGAAGTCTAGGTTTACTGGTGTGAGGATGATCTTCAGCTCTGGTAG
>JBBIGC010050359.1:0-11426 GCA_037576955.1 Lepidarchus adonis | reverse complement strand
TAAAGCTAGTCTCATTCTCATTTGCTTCTGGCAGCGCCGGGGGAAAAGGGGCGGAGCTAGAGTTTGTTTTGGTCTACAGAAAGAGCAGTAGGTCATTTCAGATCGCCGTTTACAAGAGAACGAGTTTGCCACAGACCAGCTTTTATTTCTAATTTTATCTTTCGATCCCGGCGTTTAATGGAAACGGGCGACTAAAAGAAACAGGCTATTATTAGAAGATATACGATATATAACATACCATAAGAAAAAGATGATGTAGATCCTTTCCCCAATTATACATTTGAATGCATTTTAGATGAGGTGTTACTCCCTCTATGATGGTCCATGGTCTAATCCAGTCACTTTTTCAGATTTTTTTAAAGAAACATAGCAAATGCATGTTTATTAACTGTTAAATAGCATTTTAGATTGTGGAGAACAGACTATAAGGATTTCATACACAACATCCTTGCAAACACAGAGTCTCTAGCTCAAGCCTGAGTAGACTGATAAATCACTGTCATGAGGAAGTTATTGATTTCAGTGTTAATGAGCTGTTTTGAGGGATGGTTGTACTAAACAACCTTCTCAGTAGTGGACGTGTTTTTTTTTCTCAGTGAAAAGCCTATTTAAGCTTATATGTCGTTTATGTTTGTTTACTAGTGAACCAAGAAGTGTCTGCTGTTGCTAAGTTCATGAGACGCGTAGTTGTCCTCCTCAGATGAATGTGGGAAGAAGCATTGAACCTAAGATACTGCAGCTTTACCGTCCCAGCAACTGACATAAATGCATGTTATGTGGTTATAATGCAATAGTTAAAGAGAACAATACTATGGAGAGGAACAATGTTTTTTGTTCTATGTAGTTTGCTTGTACCGTACAATTGTAAGTGAACATAGTCCGTATTACCTATACATTATGTGTTTTGGGAAACTTTGAGAAAAGTGCAATATGAATAAAATTTATTATTATTATTACATTAGAGATACAGTAGCGTGGGAAAAATTGTACATATACAGTAAATTGATTGTATTTATAAACACAGTAAAGTTATACATAAAATATTATCTGTAGAATACTGAATTATTCATTTTTTAACCGTTTTTATTTGACACTGCTGCTTTATTTAATGAGGATAGTTGGAATAGTTATGTAAAAGAACTAAAACTGTAACCTCGTAACCATGGGTGACATCATGCATAGCAGCAATAGACAGTGCAAAGTCTTTTCTTCTTATGCACATAAGTGACAGTGAAATTTGACAATGTTCAGCATTTTTACACTCCATTGCACATTAGACAAGAGCTCACATGCAACAGTGTCAGTGTTTTCCTTTAAGGCGATTGTGCATTCAAATACAATGAGGCCAGAGGCGCGGCTTGGCTATGTATAGCACCTATCCAAAAAATGAAACTCCACTTTTCCAATGTGTTTTCCCCAGAAACTCTTAATTCTTCATGTTCATTACTGTTTTTGGTCAATTATACTGTGCTTTTTTGGGGCTATATCAGTATACACAATGAATATCTCAATGTTTTGTCAATCTTCTCTAAACAACTGCATGAATACTTGATTTAAGTCTTTGTTACATATTTATAACACCAGTAAGACGATTCTAGTTGTCCCTGAACACAGGTCTGCATTATAACATTCTTGTTTACATTTATTAGTGGTTTACATGCAAGTGGAAAAGTTAAATTGAACAAAACAGTATTTGTTGAAAACAGGTAATCTCACACACAACTATTTCTTTAAATCAATTTTAACAATAAAGTCATTAACACCTAGAAAGTACAACAAACCACGATACACAGAGCATGTTTGATGTATCGCGCCTTCTTTTTTGAGAGCCTTGATGAATTACCACTGGAGAAAGTGCAGGGTATCAGTGATGGCGAGGGGGGTAGAGCTGTAAAACTGCACAAACTGCACTATCACTGGACAAACTCTCGCCCCGGGTGCTTTACAACAAGCACGTGAGGGAATGAGCGCGTGCTCGAGGGCGTGGAGTTGGGTGGAGTTAAGGGGCGTTCACCCAGAGGAGTGTTCAGCACCGTGGACAGCGCCACCGCTCACTCCAACTGTAATTATCTTCTCATTCGCAGCGAATGAAGCCGTGAGTCCGTGTGGAGAACGCAGCTCGCGCGGCTTCAGCCATGCGCCCAGGACCTGAGTGAGCGCAGTTTCTCGCGTGGGGGTTGGGGGACAGGGAGTTGAACGTGAAGCCTGGCGGGAAGGATGCCCGAGCGAGGATGTGTACCAGCCGCAAGATCATCTGCAGCCTGCTCGTGCTGTCGGTGCTGGAGATGGGGCTCGGCGTATCCAGCATCGCGCTCGGCGCCGTGGGCATCATCAGTGCGCACGCGGACCACAAGACGCAGCAAGGCGACGCGTCCCCGGTGTGGAGTGGGGTGTGTGTACGTTTCACTTTTAATTGCGTTTTGTGAAATCCGTTGCTGCGTTTTCTTAAGAAAGGCTGCGTTTGTGAAGTTCACACTTTTAGTGACGTAACACGTTATAACACGTGAATGTTGTTCATCGTTTTGAAAGTGTTGAGAAATATCAGCCTCTCGTTTTCACCCCTGTAGACTTTCCCTGCAAAACTTTAATACCATTAGGGGCTAATTTCTTATTCTCCTTATTAGAAAACCTCTGATTGGCTGATGTTAAGCTCTCACATTATTCATTGGTTTTCTCTCAATATTCTTAATACTTAAGTCTTCGACAACTCAGTTTCATCATTTATTATTAGTTACTGTATTTCCAAAAGTCTTTCCTTCAACCCGCTCATACCTAAAAAATTGTAATTTTATCTGGTTTTGACCTGAGAAAGATGGTTCCCACAATGGTTTCTGGTTCCTGTCATGGTTCTGTCCTCTTGCTTTAGTTACATTTTGTTCTTGCAATTGCCATGACTGGTTTGGTCATTTGGGATTTGGGGCTAGATTTCTGTTAAGCTACTTTGCGCAACAAAAAATCAAGAAAACAAAAGGAATAGAACTGAACGGAAGTTAATTTTCTACGTCGTCATTTTCCATAGTTAATATGGCTTTTGATTTTTCAAACAATATGTTGCAGATTCTTATAGTTACTTTAAATTCATTGAATCATTTACAATATTGAACTACATGTTGGATACTTGGCTGTGACAGAGTTCTGGTGTAACCCTGGCTCATCCCATGGGTACTGACTGGTCCTAAAGACAATGTATTTACACTGTTCCACAGAGAAAGTGTCAATGTGACACTCCAGAGTGTCTTATTCTATGGGGAAAATATACAAGCTGTGTCTGTACTCATTTTAACATCTGTGTCATCAACTGGAACACTTTTTGGACAAATATAGTACAGATCCTTATATTGTCATACCCCTGGGTTCTCTAACCTCTGGTTTCTAATGTAATAAGATGTCATATCATACTGATTGTTTTGATTATATGTGCATTTGTTGCGATGGACTCAGCAGGTTGTGATGCTTGTCCTCCTGCACTGCAGAATATATTGCCTCATTATTTCATTGAGCTGTCATTGGTTGGACTAATTCATGTCTTTGCACTGGACATTAGCACAAGTTGATGAAGCAAGCTGGCGACATAAACCCAGATGTGCAGTCAACACTATTTTAGTGACGTTTTAGTCAGAAGCTGTGGAGATCTTGGATGTGTTTTCTTTTCTATGGTTTATTTCCAAATGTTGCATAATGTAAGCTCACTAAACAGAAATATGTTGCATAGAGTATTTGCATTTTTCTAATACTTGGTTACGTGCCCCCTTGCCTTATTAATAGCATCCTGTCAGACAGTAATGCATCACTCTCGTGTCCTTTTTAGCCCACTCTTCCACAAAATAGACACAGATTTCAGACGGAGTACAGTATGTGCCTGTTTCGCCTACTGCGCCACACTGAGGTGTGGGATTTTTGCTGGTAATTTAAAGTGTCCCAGTGTTCCATTATATCTATTAATCCAGCCCCGCACAGACACTTAAACAGTAATAGTCAGGGAATGAAGTGCCAAGATTGTGCTCTGCTTTAACAAGAAGCACATATTAAGTGGAGAAGTGGGCTGAAATGGACAGGAACTATCACAAGACACTGGTTCTGTTAGTATAATAATTATTTTCTTTAGTGCTGCTTCTACAAGGGTAATGAACAAACACTAGAGTTCAATTGTCATTAAAATCTTTCCAATAAATACATCCACAAACTTTTTTTTACTCACTAACAAGGTTCCCAGGGCGTCTGGAAGAGAAATAGGCCCACAGCATCACAGATCCTCCCCCATACTTCACAGTGGGCATGAGGTGCTTTTCTGCTTACTCATCTTTTGTGTTCTGCCAGACCTACTTAGAGTGTTTGTTGCCAAAAAGCTCTATCTTGGTCTCATCTGACCAAAGCACTTGGTCCCAGTTGAAGCCCCAGTACTGCTTAGTGAACTCCAGACGTTTCAGTTCATGATTGTGAGTGAGAAAAGTTTTATTTCCTTGCATGCCTCCCAAACAGCTTGTTGGCATGTACACATGGCCTGATGGTTGTTTTGGAGCCTTTGTGACCCCAAGATGCTCCATTTGTTGCAATTCTTTAACAGTGAGCTTTGGAGAACTTTTTATTTCTCTTACCATCCTCCTCACTGTGTGTGGTGGCAAAATATCCCTGCAGGCTTGTTCACCACTGTTCAGGTTGTTTTAAACTTCTTAATGATCCTCTGACAGTAGATATGAGCAGGTGCAGACGAGTGGCTATTTTCTTGTAGCCGTTGCCTGACTTGAGAAGGTCGACACACATCTGCCTTGAATGGTGTGTTCCTTTGTCTTTCCCATGTTGAAGAGTGAATAAGAGAAATGGCCTCTGTGTCACATCATATTTTAACCCCAGGGAAACAGGAAGTGATTAATTACTAGTTAAATGTTTCTAGATACTCTGATCAACTTCAACTACTGAAATGACAGAAATACTTAAATTACATTTATTTTCTAGGAATTGTTAAGGGTGCCAATAAATGTGTAACAGGTGATTTAATGAAAAATAATCATTTTTAGACAGGGATTTTTCCCCCTTGAAATTCACTTGAGTTGAAGGTTATGTTGTTCTACAATGTTCAGTGTGAGAGTATGCTTCTGCAATAAATATTGTATTTATTTTAATGCTTTGTATATATATAACACTTTTTTCACACTACTGTATATATATATTACCATTTCTTTTTTTTGGTGATTTTTCTAGATCATCAAGAGTTCTCTCTTATGCACTCTCCTCTTCAGCTCACCCAGCAGGTTTTGTTATTGAGATGGCCATGGGAGGAACTTGATATTGTGTCTGCTGAGCCATTTTTGTGTAGATTTGTCATATGTTTAGGGTCATTATGCTGCTGGAGGCCCCAATGATGACCCATCTTCAGTTTTGTAGCAGAGACCACCAGATTTGATTTAAAATGACATAGAATTTCTAAGAGTTCATAATGCCATGCATCCTAACAAGAGAAACAGCCCTACAGTAGCACCAATCCTCCACCATCCTTTACAGTCCTAGTACCTCTTAGCAAACCGCAGACATTTAGGTTTGTGATTGTAGGTGAGAAAAGGCATTTTCCTTGCATGACTCCCAACCAGCTTGTTCACAAGCAGATACAGTGTTTTGGTTTTCATGGAGACTTTGTGACCCCAAGATACTACTCTTTGGTGCAGTTCTGTAACAGTGAGCGATGGAGATTTTTTACTTCTCTTACCAGCTTCCTCACTGAGTGAGGTGGCAAGATAAACTTGGGTCTCATCCAACCCAGTTAGACACTGTTCTGGTTGCTTTTAACTTCTTTATTATTGCTCTGACTGTAGATATAAGCAGGTTTAGGGAAGTAGCTGTTAGCTGACTCATGAAGGTAGATACACATTTACTTGAATGGCATGTTCTCTTGGCTTCCCATGTTGAAGAATGGCTAAAAGCAATATGTCACATCCTATTTATATACCAGGAAAACAGGAAGTCATTAATTATTAATTAGAGGTTTTTTTACTTTAAAAAACTTTAAAAACTAAACTAGAAATTGCAAAAATGCATCACATAATTCATTTATTAATTCATTTATTCATTAATAAATGTACTTCAATTAAAGGTTGGATTTGACTCCTTTTTGTCTTGTGAGCCTATATTTAATGTAAATTTTAGCAATACTGAGAGATTCAAGTAACACAACTAAATAATTAAAACTGAAGAAAATACTTTTCAAAATCTTTCAAATGCAGTTTCTGCTGAACAATAAATTAGGACACCCACACTTTTATTCCCAATTAAAATGGCTCAAATCATATACAAGTGTAGCATATCTAGTGAACATGATTAGCACATCTTACTGAGCATTTTAAAGAAGGTCTGCCCTATTTAAACCTCAGATATATCCAAGCAAGTTCACCCCAATGCCGATGCTAAAAGAAGTCTCCAAAAACCCTAAAAATTCATCAAAGGACCTACCACCACCTTTTGCTACTGTTGATGCGAAGGTGCATGCCTCTACAATCATAAAGAGGCTGCACAACTTTAACTTGCATGGGAGGTGTGCAAGGAGGAAACCTTTGCTCTCCAAGAGAAACATCAAGGTCAGACTGAAGTTTGCCAGAGAGAACGCAAAGAAAGTCCAGAACATTGGGCATAATGTTCTTTAGACAAATAAGTCTACAAATGTATTATTTGAACACTAGAACAGAAGACATGTCTGGCATAAACCAAATACAGCATTTCAAGAAAATAACCTCATACCAACTGTGAAGCATGGTGGTGGAAGTGTCATGTTGCTACTGCAGGCCCTGACCAGCTCATCATCATAGAATCTACCATGAATTCTACTGTGTATCAGAAGATGCTTGAGGAACATTGGTAGGAACATTAAAGCTAAAGTGTAACTGGTCAATGCAACATGACAATGACCAAAAACATACCAGTAACTTCACCGAGGACTGACTGAACATGAAAAAATGGAGAGTCCTGGAGTAACCAAGGCAAAGCCCAAGGGGTGACTTTGAAACAGGCTGTAAATGCAAAAATACCCTCAAACATCTCACAGCTTAGTTGGACAAACTTCCCTCAGACCAATGTCAGGGACTGGTAGGCCAAAATGGGTAAAACGATCTTTTAAGGGGTAGGATGTCCTAACCTTGTCCCAGTTAGAATAAACATTTTTGTTGATATCTTTTGTTTAATTAATAAATCAAGGTTCATTTTTGCTGTTTACCTGCAATTAAATCCCTTTATGTTACAGAGATAAAGTTATGTGTCCTAACTTTTTCACATGACTGTATATACAGTACACGTACATACACACATACATCCAGACATTGTAAAAAAGAATCACATGCATGTGAAAATGTTGTATAAATAAGTTTGTACAGTTAGTAAGAGGGAGCAGCAGTAAAATTTTAAATTAGCATTTTCATTATTCAAGTTGCCATCAATGCTGATTCAAGAAGGTCCATTTTAATGGCATTGTTGTTCATGACATACATCCTAGACTGTCACATTTAATGCTGCTTTCGTGTTTTGATTAACCAGCGAGTGTCTGATTTAGAGTCTTTCAATAATTCTGTTTGTCATTAAATTGCTGCCAATTTCAGGTCACTCAACATGGTACAGTGAGAATAAAGGAGAACCTCCAAAGTAATGTGTATCTGTTTTTGTTCCCCCACATAGTTCCTCATCTGTGGACTCTGTGGTATGCTGTGCGCAAAGAAAAGGACTGGCCTGGTTGTGAGTACACATAAAGCACCTGCTTCTGTTTCTGGTCGTCATATGTGTGCCAATGAAAAAATGTAGGCCATGAGTTTCTGAACCTTTGATAAACCCAACATATCAGAACCTAAGGAGTAGTTCACATGTATGACTAATTCTAAACATTAATAATTAGTTACAGTCATTAGTTACTTAACTTATAGGTTATTTAATTACTGATTACTGCATATAAAAACAATATGTTACTCAAGAAAGTAACTTTTGCTTGCTTCTAAATGTTTGCTTCAGTTCTCTTATAGAGATTGTACCCACTTTTTATATATTTTAGATTTATTGGTTTCAGTTAACAAAGGATCTAGCAATCACTAGTTCATTGACATGGCAGACAAAAAAGAATCAGAAGATGGACAGAAGAGGCACTTTCATCAGTAGTTAGTAAAACTCAAGCTGAATTTGGGTTTGCTTCAGTTTACTTACCGAAACGTATATGTGTGATTATAGCCTTAATTTGCAGTCCTTAAGTATAAATTTAATCATAGAATGGGTCCCACTTGTTGGAAATGAACATGTGACTCATTGATTCCACTGACACAAGTTGAAATCAATCAACGCGCATTTAGGACTCTATTCTGACCTAAATGTAAAGATTTTGCATTCAGTTTCATAAAGTGTGGGAATTTGGTGAAAGTATATATCATCATATGTGAAGGCACTTTCATGACACACAATCTGAATAAATATCACCAATGTACCTTTTTATGGTAAAGAGAACACGCCTCTCCAGTGGCACCACTGAATCCCATATTTTGTATTGCACTTGGTGATGTATGGCTTGGATGCAGCTGCTCTGCCATGGAAACCCATTTCATGAATCTCACTACATCACTACTGTCATTTTACATGGCTGAACACTTTGTTAAGCTGCTGTCGTTCCCAGTATTTTCCACTTTGTTATAATAATACTAACAGTCGACTGTAATAATTAGTAGAGAGGAAATTTCATGAATGGACTTGTTGCACAGGTGGCATCTTATCACGGGACCGCACTGTAATTCACTGAGTTCCTGAGAGCGATTCATTCTTGCACTAATGTTTGTAGAAGCAGACCGCTGCCTAGGTGCTCGAAGTTATACACTGTGGTCATTGACAAAAATTGTGGTCATTAATCAAGTGGTCAAACACTTGGTGTTTTTAAATCTCGTTTAAAAACCCATTTTTATTCACTAGCTTTTGAAAAAAACTGAGTCATTCTCTTTTTTTTGTTTTATCTTGTCTGTCTTAAGTCTTTTGTGTTTTACTTACTTTTATTGTTACTCTTATTGATTGTTTTATTTTCTTATATGCTGTACAGCACTTTGGTCAACCATTGGCTGTTTTTATAAGTACTATATAAATAAAGTGGTATGGTATGGTATTGAAGTGATTGAAACATCTGAATTTAATTATTTCAATGGTTCAGTGAATACTTTTGGCAATATAGTTGTATATCAATCATAAAGACACAGCCGGCTCAGGTCTAAGGGATAAAGTGAGATTGGAAAATGATTGTGTAAAAAGTCATAAGTAGACTGAAGGGGAGAAAACAAAAATGTCCCATACGGTTACTGTTTCTGGGATTTCTGACAGTAATGGCATTTTCCTTTTGAATGTGATGATGTGAAAGTAAGAAAGTCCAGTAGAAATACTTGACAAATATATAGGAAATGAAGTAAAAGTGCTTGGACACATAAAAAGCAAGTTATGATCATTTCCTTCAGCTACAGTCCATAATACTGTACCAGCCAACTGTAACACATCAGGGGCTCGTTTTGTCAGGGGCTGTTTGTTTAGGAGACCACAATAACCCGTGCATTTCTCTACTCGACCCGCCTGCGTGCATACAGAGGCATGCCACCAAACGGCTACTGCATGGAGGGGGTGATTCAATTAGGCACCTTGAGAAGTGGAGCGGAGGAGTCACAGGGGAGAGTGTTAATGACAAATCAATAGCAAAGTGAAACCTAGTCTGGAAGGACTTAACATCTCCCTCTGCCTTTTCGCCTGTCTTTTTCTCTCACTCGCTACCTGTTTTTTAACATGTCTCCCCTCTTCTTCTCACTTTCTCACACAAATTACTTAGTCCAGTGTCTTAAACAACCACTCGTTTCCCTTCTATTGTTCTGTCAGTTACTTCTGCTCCAATTTTTGCAACATTTCCTATATCTCTAGTCCTCCCATCTCTTTTTCTCTTTCTCTCCTCCTCTGCCTCTCCCTCGCTGATTATTGTAAGTGCCTCACACACGACTGAACTGTTTACACACAGTGGAAAAATGGCTGCATTGATACGACCTCTCGCTCTGTAATGGCGTTTACCATGTTACCATCTGCTGTAAATCACACTCACTCTTTTCACTGCCCCATCAGACACTGCTTTCTCCAGTAAAGTAGTACAGTATATGAGCCCGGTGCAGGAAGTGCTTATCTGAAATTATTTGTATCACTTAACTGAAGCTCCAAAGTGCATAGAGCTCTGCTGGGTCTGGTGAGAGGATAATGGCAATGGGCTTGTGTCCAAAATCACCATATGGCTGTTTTAGTGTGTTCAGCAGGTATCACACCCAGGGCCTCCTTCTACTCTGAAAAAAATGCCCCACTCTCTCCCATAATGCATTGCAGAATTCCAAATTGCTGCTATTGTGCTGTCTACGCTCAGACATGACTTTTTGCATATTGAGTTAATTCAACAAAAGATAAGTTTGTGTAAAACTCAAATAAACTTTGGTTTAATTTTTGCCCTTTAAAGTTAAATTGTTGCACATTTTATGACACATAAATTCAGGATTTAATTTAGATTCTCTAAATATCATTAAGCTTGACATTTTAAAGTTTCCCGTGTATTTTAAATATCATATACTGTATATAGCAGTGTCTTCAAACACAAATGGCTTTTTATTTAATGTAACTATTTATATTATATAATGTTTTTTAAGCTTATATGAATGATCTAGAATCCACAACAGAATCTAAATTAATCTGTCTAACATGTTAACACCACAAACTCTTATAAAACAAATTCATTCAGGTTTTTTTCCCAAAAAATTGAAAAGCTGTGAAAACAGAATGCTATTAGATTTGCAAATCTAATAAATCCATATTTTATTTCCAATATAACAGAGAAAATATACTTCATATTTGAAATGAGTCATGTTAAAAATAAAATGTGACCTGATTTTGAATTTGGGCAGCACCAGGTTTCAAAAAAGTTGAGATGAGGCAACATAGGGCTGTAAAAGTAAGTGGTGCTAAGAAGAAACATCTGGAGGGACATCTTGCAACCAATTAGGTTAATTGGCCATTACAAGAGCATGGTAGAGAGGAAAAGTCTCTGTGATGATGGGCTGATGTTCAGCAATCTCCAGAAATGAGGTCTATAAATTGTGGAAAAATGTAAGAATAAGGATCCTCAGGTAATACGTATCCCATCTTCTATAGTTCACAATATGATTAAACGATTCAGATACTCTAAAGACAAGGCTGAAAATCAATACTGTCCCTCGATTCTGTCATAGAAGTCACTTCATGGTCCTAGGAACACTTCCAGAAATCGTGAACACGGTTCACCATGCCAAATGTCAATCAATTTCTTTTTTTTTTATTATTTGTCCTGTCCTGACAGTGTGGCAAGCAGCATGGTAATTCTGGTGCCTGGGGTGTCAGTGCAGTTTTGCTCTACAAGAGGGGGGAATCTAAGATAT
>JBBIGC010050349.1:0-11427 GCA_037576955.1 Lepidarchus adonis | reverse complement strand
AATGTTTATCAGTACATTGCAGAAAATAATGAACTTTATCACAATATGCTAATTTTTTGAGAAGGACCTGTATACACACACACACACACACAGTATAAAAAACTGAAAGAAGTTAATCATTCAGCACTATACTTGTCTTGTTGAACTTCTGTTGAATTTTTATATAAACTCATATACATGGCACATAACAGAAGAATAAGTTCACAATGTTTTGCCACAAACTTTCTCAGTTATGATTTATAAATCCAATAAATGATCTGGGGCCACTGGCTGTTGTGCATTGCAATATCTATATCAGAATTCTATATCCAGAAAGGAAAAAGGAAGGAAATTAATGCAGGACTTTCTCAATGCGAAGTAACAGCTCTACACACTGTGCTGCCTGAAAATACGTAAAACCATTGTAAAATGTTAAATATATTCACATCACATTTACATATTTTACATCATGCAAGTTACAAAGTTACATTACAAATGCAAGTTAAAGCTTAATAATGCAAAGGAGGAGCCATATGTGAACATGATCTAGAAACACCACAATCTTCTCTGGGCCAAAACTCATTTAAAATGAGCTGAACTCTAATTCTATATCAGAATGAAATGGGACAACATTCTTCTCCCAAAGGTCCATCAACTGTTGTACTGAGCGGATGGTATACAGTGATAAACATGGCCCCAACCCAAATTTATTGGAGAGCTGCAAATAAACTTACTCAGTTTAAACAAATGATTTGTTTCCTATGCGCCATTTCAAATATTACATGGGTTTATGAGATTTGCAAATCATTGCATTGTTTTTAATTGGAACTTTTATTGAATTGTGGTTGTACATTTAGTCCAGGGGTGCTCAAAGTCAAAATGTCTGAAGCTCCTCCTGTGGTGTCTTTGGAGACCACTCTACCTTGACCAGCAGTCAGAGTGATACAGTGTCTCGTGTGTGAATGTGCTGGTGTGTTTGGAGATTACTCTTCTGACTAAAACTCTTGCCACACTCTGAGCAGTGATAAGGTTTCTCTCCGGTGTGAATGCGCTGATGTGTTTCCAGATGATTCCACTGACTGAAGCTCCTCTCGCATTCTGAGCAGTGATATGGTTTCTCCCCGGTGTGAACGCGCTGGTGTGTTCGGAAGGCGCTGCTCACTCTAAAACTCTTCCCACACTCCGGGCAGTGGTACGGTTTATCGCCCGTGTGTACGCGCTGGTGTACTTTGAGGGCACCACTGTCTCTGAAACTCTTCCCACACTCTGGGCAGGGATAAGGCTTCTCTCCGGTGTGAATGCGCTGGTGCTTTTGGAGATTATTCCACTGATTAAAACTCCTCCCACACTGTGGGCAGTAGTACGGCTTCTCCCCCGTGTGAACGTGCTGGTGTTCCTGGAGTTTAACTTGCTGGTTAAAGCTCTTCCCGCACTCTGAGCAGTGATACGGCTTCTCTCCGGTGTGAATCCGCTGATGCACTTGCAGATTAATTTGTTGTGTGAAACTCTTTCCACACTCAGAGCAGTGAAACGGCTTCTCTCCGGTGTGAATGCGACGGTGCGCTCGGAGGCCACTACTCTCCCTGAAACTCTTCCCACAATCTGAGCAGTGATACGGCTTCTCTCCGGTGTGAATTCGCTGGTGTGATCGGAAATGGCTCTGTACAGTAAACGTTTTCCCGCACTCCGAGCAGTGATACGGCTTCTCTCCGGTGTGAATGCGCGTATGTACTTGGAGATTAACTCGTTGGTTAAAACATCTCCCACACTCAGAACAGTGATACGGCTTCTCTCCAGTATGAATGCGCAGGTGTTTTTTGAGGCTACTTTTCTCTGCGAAACTCTTCCCACACTCTGAGCAGGGATACGGCTTCTCTCTGGCGTCACTTCCCTGCTGTGTTTTGAGACGTCCATCAGTAAAACTGTGAGAAGTATTGGTGGGAACAGCAGCAGAGGGTGATTTCTGACGACTGGCCCTTCTGGACACCATATTCTCTCCTGAATTCAGCAGTGCCACAAACTCCAGCAGCATTTAAAGATGAACTTGCAGGTGATCTTTCCTTTCTGTAAGATGAAAGTGAAAAAAAGAAAGTTCAGCGCCAGGTCTGGCAGAAAAGTGAACACAGAACTCATTATTGCTTCACAAACCGTGAAAATCCCATGTTACAGGCAAATCTGAGCTGATAAACACCCGTGTTATCATGACTCTGGATTACTACTCCAAATATGATGGAAGTAGTGGTGGATGATATACGCCAATATATATATTACCACTATATTACTATATAATATAAAACAACATTCCTCAAGACACAATATGTGTTTCTCCATCATTCTTTCCAGCAGTGTTACATTTGGAAAAAATCAGTTGAGCAGAAATTATTTTTATTCAGTGTTTCTCACAAACGGTACCATATGTTCACTTAAACGAGACTAATGAAGCTCTATTTACAATGAAACACAGGGTTGTTTAGCTCAGTCTATGCACCCAGTAGAAGTACACCTGTTCGTTAAGTAGACTGCTGAGTTCATCTCTTCTACAGTAAAGTAATATCAGTGGGTAGATGATTAGGAATATGGTTGATGCTAGAAGTGTTGGGGATGCTACTTTGAAGCCAACATCAAACTGGAAGAAGTTGAACTCCAGCTAAGAAACCTTGGGACTGGCTAACTAACTACTGGAGGCAGCCATTGCCTAATGGTTGGAGGAGAGGGCTGACCTGTGGTGCCCTACTGGTTCAGTCCCCCAGAACAAGCAAAATGTAGGAGGGGTGACTGAATAAAGAACGCTTTCCTCCTCCCTTAGCCACAGATGGAGTGCGCACCCAACCCTATAGCTGCCCCCAGGTGGGTGTAGCCCCCTGCTCCTGGTGTGTGTTCAAATAACACAAATGAAAAAAGAGCAATGTCAAGATACTGCAAAACAGCGAGAGTTATATCTTTATAAAAGTGGAATTAAAACTGGAAATGAATAAGTTAGCTTTTTCAGTACGGTAGCCTTGACAGAATGGACAGTTTGGTAGTTCCCCTCCTCAAACACACTCACAACACCTGGCAGTTAACAGGTGAGTTGACCCAGATGTGAGCAGGTGCAAGTGATTTTGATGTGGTAGTGAAGTTAAACATGGTGGAGCAGTTCATCCTGACGTGTTCCGTGGGTAAAACAGTTTTAGATCCTAATTCATCTGCTACTGCAGGAAGAGGAGCATTAATGCCACACAAATAAATTACAAACTATCCTGTAACAGCAGTAGGAAAAGTTTAATAGGAGGCAATGCTTAACATTCAGGATTCTGTCGTTGCTCTCAGCCACGTTGAAGTCAAATGTCATTTAATCTCGGCAGCTTGTATATTAAAATGATCTCCCAGTTCTCCAGTGGAAATTACAACGTGAGGGGCGTTTATGTGGAATTTATTTTCACGTCGGTTGCTTGTATTTAACAACATTCCCATAACACGTGAAGGCAGCATTATGTCCTAACAAACACAAACAACCGTCTCTTCAAATGAAGACACATCTATAAATATAACACTGAAATCATTAACCTTTCAGACACGTCGCTGGTATTAGGGCATTAGGCTTAAATAATGTGCATTTAGTCAGTGAATCCCGCCCGTAAATTCACCAAAGCTGAAAAAGCGCTAAACAGTGAAACATGTCAATACGATGTTTACCTCCAACCCCGAGACGCTGCCGCTGATTCTTCTTCTGCTTCGCTGTTTTCAGAACCGCCGTTTGGCACGAGCGCCCCCACCTGGACCGCGTGCGGAATCACACCGGAAACTCAGGAGCTGTTTATTAAAACCCACCCACATATTAAATAAAACCCACATTAATTACTACAAGTGGATTGGGAGCTACGTGCCTATCAGGGTAAAAACACTAAAAAGTAAATATTTTTAATGGTGAAAGTTATTGAACTCTTTATTTTCCCCATTTTTTATTTCATTCGGTTTTATTTTTGTAATTAAGATTTTTTTTGTCATCACAAAAAATTAAGCAGTCAACAGTTAAACACGCACAGCATGAAGCAACCCTGAATCAATCCTGGATTATCACTGTACAGCATCCAGCAGTAGTCGCATCATCCTCTCATTCCAGAAACCTTTGTAGCGACGCTCCATTGACTGAACGTCCTGGTGAGAACGTTCTCCTCGCTCCTCACTCACCGTACCTAGATCTTCTGGAAAGATCTGTACATTGTGTGCACATCTATTAGGTAAGTGAGCATTTTGACCATAGTGTAGTGAAGCTGGGAGGAGCAGCTGCTCCACCGGCCGTAAGGCATCATGGGAGTGAGGGTTTGCGGGGTTTTGTTGGGGTGTTTGGAGGTTTCTGTGTTCCAGGGTGAAGATGTGTCACTGTGATAAAGTTGCCAGTGTTACTAGGTGTCCTGGTGTGTGCTGATGGACGGGCTGGACGTGACAAGTACTCGAGCTGATAACCTGGGTGAGCCAGCCAGTCACCATCAGTCTGGACACACCAAGGCAAAGGTGTAGTGCGAACTCTGCCTGTAGCGGGTGCACAAATTCTGGAAGCTTTTATCAAAGCTAGTAAATAAAGCCAGAAATGGGCTGTGTCTCATTCATTTGCACTGAGCCCTTGGTTTGAGTTTCTTTCCTTCCTGGTTGATGGGTCTCCAATCAGGAAATCTGTTCTAATATCATTTATATGCATATATTTCAACTTCTTTTCTTCAGGCAAAATGGGCAAAAAAAGATTTATCAGACTCAGAAAAATCAAAAATTGTAAAAAGTCTTTCAGAGGGATGCAGCACTCTTGAAATTAGTAAGATATTGGGGCGTGATCACAAAACAATCAAACGTTTTGTTGCAAAAACTCAACAGGGTTGAGGTCTTTGAGAAGAATCAAGCGTGAAGGTAAGAGGACCCTGTTATCCTCCAGTTTCACCATATTCCGTAACTGCAACCTGGACATGGCCAAGGTGAGGAAGCCTGAAACCAGACCCCCACTGAACAAAACAAGACTGGGCCAAGAAACATCTCAAGACAGATTTTTCACGTTTTATGGACTGATGAGATGCGAGTGATGGATCAGTAACAGGCACAGAGCTGCACTTCCACTCAGACGCCAGCAACATGGAGGTGGGGTACTGATGTGTGCTGGTATAATTACAGGTGAGCTAGCTGGACCTTTTCGGGTTCAAGGTGGACTCAAAATTAACTTTAAAACTTACTGCCAGACACTTTCTTCATGCAGTGGTACAGGAAAAATCTGCCTCTTTCAAGACGACCGTAATTTTTATGCAGGACAATGATCCACCACATGCATTGAAGTACTCCACTGCACAGCCGGCCAGAAAAGGTCTGGAAGGTGAGAGAATAATGACATGGCGACTTTCCTCATCTGACCTAAAGCCTATTGAGAACGTGTTTGTTTTTTTTAAACATTCCTATATTCCTGTGCAGTATAAACAGTGCTCAGAATAAATAAGCCATTAGTGCTGAGCTGATGGAGAGAATGTAAATGATGGGTGTGATTGGACGTATCACCCGTCCAATCAGCGGTCTTGCATATGAAATTTAAGCCAATCGAAGGACTAGAAGGCGGGATTTCCGGAATACGAGCCCGGTATGAGTCTCCCTGAAAAAGCGCGATCATGTAGTTCCTCTTTCCGGCCGTTGGGGGCGCTGCGGTACTGGAAAACAAAAAAGAAGACGACGAGGAAGAGGAAGCAGAAAGAAAAGGGGAAGATAAACAGTGTCTCTGCATTATTAGAGATAGAGGAAAGTAGCAAAGAAAGGTAAAGCGCAGTTTAACACTTTGCCACACTGTTTACACTGTTTTACATTTGTGTATGGAGAATTGTCTTGTTTGTGTAAAGTGTAAAATAAGAATTAGCATGTGAGCTAATGGAGTCAGCTTCCTTCAGTCTGAGCTGAGTGGATGAGAGCAGTTCTGGGTGATGCCAATGATGATTGAAATTGGTTGGAGAATTTATGAAGTGTGAGAAGTGTGAGGTTGTAGATATGTATATGTTTAGGGGGAGGGTGTGGTCAAGGGCTAGTATAAAGGTTAAGGTCAGGGTTTATTATCTGAACATCAATCTGTATATCATTACAAGTATAGAAAAGAGGAAGACCGTTGAAATAACAGCAAACACCGCAGACATTTTTTACATTTCAGCCCAATGCATGTTGATTTTCACAGTTTTGTGAATGAACTAAATAATCTGGCATCACATCCTGCTCGTCATTACCTAAGTGTACTGTGTGTCTGTTCTCTCCCTCTTCTCTGATTGGCTAGAAGACCAGATTCAACAAATGTAATGTTGTGTACAATGTTACAGGTACAATTAAATTAATACTTGAATGCTTTATTGCAGAATGTAACATGCCATATACACACACACAAGGGAGGTGGGAAGAGAGAGGAGATTGGGGAAAAATAAAAATAAATTTTATATATATATGAAAAGGTGCAGGTAAAGTGACCGTGCAGAGCAGCATTAACATAAGTGGAATATTCTCTGTAATAGATGCTGAGAAACATGAAGACTGATAGACAAGAGAGCAACAGATGGTCCAGTTTAGAATTTGTTTAACAGTCTTAGTGTATTTGTATAGAAACTGTTGTGGATCTTTGTAGTTTCTGATGGTCTAGAGTCGTTTACCAGAGGGCAGGAGAGAAAAGTGAAGATGGCGCCGACGTGTTGAATATTATTCAGTGCAGACTTTTATGTGTTTTGTGTATTTTACTGTTTTTACCAAATTTTTATCCTTATTGTCCACATGAGCCAATTTTGATGTCTGCTACAGACTCTGAAAAAAGTTGGCACAGTGGCAAAAAAATATAAAAATATATAATATTCAATATTTACACATTTTTCATTTTTAAATATTTCACAATAATCAGGGGAGTTGGTAGCATGTAAATGATCATAATAAACTTCATGATGAACATGATAAACGTTTGTGTTTCTGTTTAAAAAATAAATAAATGAAGTTCTTGTTTTTATTGCATTTTACAAAAAGTCCCAACTGTTCCAGATATTTTTTTTCTTTACTGGCCTCCCTCCTCTGGCTCCTGGTACATGTTACTGTTTCTGTTGTCTTTGTTTTCTTGCATTGTCATTACGTTACTTTGTTGATACATCACTTGGGGAAACTGCCATTTTAATTGTGCTTTATAAATTAAAATGCTTTGATTTACATCTCTGCATTTGGAGAAATCAAGCTGTAGCCATTTGCCAGAGATGAGAAGCAGTAATCTCAAAGTGCTAAGTCTTAAAGCGTTATTCTACATTTATTAGGACATTTGTCACTACTGTTTTCATCTGTTCCTATATCAGCTTGTGAGTAACATCATACACTATTATGTCATCTTAATTCTTCAATATTTGCTTTAATATATTATTTACCTTGTTCTCAAGATTTGCTGCACTTAACACTGCGCTTTACCTGTGTTCTTCCAGAAAGGGATGAGCAACCTGCAAGTCTTCAGATGTTTGGCATCATCAAGAGGAATCCATGGCACTGCTGAATTCAGGCGAGAATGAATGTGAGAGTATGGTGTTCAGAAGCTCAGGTGCTGCTGCCTCTCACAGCAACACATCTCCAAGACAAACACCAGAACAAAAGAGCACAAGGAGAAGTCACCACTGCTCACAGTGTGGGAAGAGTTTTACTCTTAGACATAGTCTCCGCATACACCAGCGCATTCACACCGGAGAGAAGCCGTATCGCTGCTCGGTTTGTGGGCACAGATTCGTTAGACAGAGTCACCTCAAAAGACACCAGCTCATCCACACGGGAGAGAAGCCGTATCACTGCTCTGAATGTGGGCGGAGCTTTGGGCAGCAGAGCACTCTCCAGAAACACCTGCGCATTCACACGGGAGAGAAACCGTATCACTGCCCCGAGTGTGGGAAACATTTTAGAGACGGCGGCACCTTCCGAAAACACCAGCGCATTCATACTGGAGACAAACCGCACCGCTGCTCAGAGTGTGGGCAGAGTTTTACCAGACAGGACAGCCTCCGCACACACCAGCGCAGTCACTCCGGAGAGAAGCCGTATCGCTGCTCCGAGTGCGGGAAGGGGTTTTCCGTCCTGAACAGTCTCCAAGCACACCAGCGAATTCACACCGGAGAGAAACCGTATCAGTGCCCCGAGTGTGGGAAGCGCTTTAATCGACAGAGCACTTTCCAGAAACACTATCGCATCCACACCGGAGAGAAACCCTATCGCTGCTCAGAGTGCGGGAAGAGCTTCAGAGAGCGGTTCGTCCTCATAAACCACCAGCGCATTCACACTGGAGAGAAACCGTATCACTGCTCAGACTGCGGGAAGAGCTTTACTCAGCAGAGTCATCTCCAAACCCACCAGCGCATTCACACCGGGGAGAGGCCGTATCACTGCTCGGAGTGTGGGAAGAGTTTTCGGGAGAACTGCGTCCTCGTTAAGCACCAACGGATTCACACCGGAGAGAAACCGTATTACTGCTCGGAGTGCGGGAAGAGCTTCAGAGAGAGCGGCAACCTCCGGAAACATCAGCGCATTCACACAGAAGATCCTTTCTCGGAGGATGGACAAAGTTGTGCTGAATACAGAAACTGTATCACTGTTCCGGTTGTAGACACTTCAGAAGAGCTCAGTACAGAGGGGAAAGCTGGGGCGCTATAAAGATGTAGATGTTTGCTGCACGTGTAGCCCCGTTTTATTTGTATCTAGAACTCTGAATTGGGTATATACAAATTGTAAAACATATTATCGTATAATACCTTTATTTGTCGGTGATGAACATGGCAGGTTGTCCATTAAAAAAAAATCTGCTATATTAAATTATGCTATGTAAAAATGTGGGAATGTCTTATCTTTGTATTCTGTATGAAATAGTAAATTTATATTTTTTTCTATTATTCAAAACTTTCAATGTAATGTGAACTTTGTAAATGTAACTTGGGAATATTCAGTATTTTCACTAGTATGATATTCTTCGGGAGAGTGGGCAGTGCTACCACCTCACAGTTTTCCTGTTTTCTGCTTGGATTTCCTCCCACAGTCTAAAACATGTACAGTACGATTGTGTGTTTGTCCTGCAACAGGCTGGCAACCAGGTCAAGGTGTTTCTCTGCGTTTTAAGGTGAGTGTATTGGGATAGGCTCCTTATTATCGTAGTCTATAGTGATCACTGTTGAGTTCTCAACAGCTCTTAACTGTTCAGTTGCGTCTGACACCAAAGACCCTGGAACTCTGGAGGTCCCTCATTGACAGTCTACATGCCTACAGCCTAAATCCCCTCAGGATTTTCTTGTTTTTTTGGACAGATATGACTTGTATGTTTGCCTGAAGATCCCATTGCCTTGGCTGTCCTCTCGTCCTCGTCTCTTACATTTACATTTATTCATTTTTCTGACGCTTTTGTCCAAAGCGACTTCCAGGTTCAGGAACAACGACCAATGATGTGCAAGTTACAGGGACTTCAACACATTCTTAAGGCAAATTGAAGAAAATTGTTCTTATTTATTAAAGTTCAACATTATGTAATTCCTTCTTTGCCTATGAACATTAATTATGCTTAAAATGCCTACTTTGAAAATAAAGTTGTTTGGACTTTTCAAAATAGTGTGACTCCAGAGCAAAAATGTATATAATGCAATTCTTTTGTCAACTCTCTTACAAAACTCCTGACACATCTTTGTGGTTATTCCCTCACATACTGCACTGTCCACCACAGATACATTTTAAGACAATAATAATTACATAATATATAATGAAAATGTATTCTGACTTCATCAGTATTTTCTGTACTGAAAGATTTACTGTGTCATTATTTTATTTTCAGGATCAAGAACACATCCCAGTTTCAGGTGAATTTTTTTTACCATCATAAGTAATGCAGTTCTCTGCTGAGAGCTTTGCTGATATTTCTTGGAAGCTTAACTTTGCCTCACATCATGCTTTTCACATATTTTGTGAAAGTATGTATAAATAGCAAAAATACATATTTATTTGTATTCTTATTTCACATGGTTTAAAGCAACAAAGCTGTGTGTCTGTGTAATGTTAATTCCAGCGCAGTATAAACAGTGCTCAGAATAAATAGTCCATTAGTGCTGAGCTGATGGAGAGTTACAGGATGTAAATGATGGGTGTGGTTAGACGTATCACTTGTCCAATCAGCGGTCTTGCATATGAAATTTAAGCCAATCGAAGGACTAGAAGGCGGGATTTTTCTGAATACGAGCCCGGTATGAGTCTCCCTGAAAAAGCGTGATCCTCTTTCCGGCCGGTGGGGGCGCTGCGGTACTGGAAAACAAAAAAAGAAGACGAAGAAGATGAAGATAAACAGCGTCTTTCTGCATTATTAGAGGTTAGAGGAAAAAAGCAGAGGAAGGTAAAGCGCAGTTTAACACTTTGCCACACTGTTTACACTGTTTTACAGTTGTGTATGGAGAATTGTCCTGTTTGTGTAAAATAAGAATTAGCATGTGAGCTAATGGAGTCAGCTTCCTTCAGGCTGAGCTGAGCTGAATGGATGAGAGCAGTTCTGGGTGATGCCAGTGGTGATTTGGTTGAAGAATTTGAGAAGTGTGAGGTTGTAGATATGTATATGTTTAGGGGGAGGGTGTGGTAAAGGGCCAGTATGAAGGTTAAGGTCAGGGTTTATTATCAGAACATCAATCTGTATATCACTACAAGTATAGATAAGAAGACTGTTTAAATAACAGCAAACACATCAGACAGTTTTTACATTTCAGCCCAATACATGTTGATTTTCACAGTTTTGTGAGTGAACTAAATAATCTGGCATCACATCCTGTTCGTCATTACCTGAGTGTACTGTGTGTTCTCTCCCTCTTCTCTGATTGGCTAGAAGACAAGATTCAAGAAATGTAATGTCGTGTACAATGGTACAGGTACAATAAAATTCTTACTTGAATTAAAAACCGTGCGATGTGAGGGGAATAAATACAAACTACAAAACAAATACTTAACAACACACAAACTACACTATGATTACTGTAGGTGGGTTGTGTAAAGGTGCAGGTAAAGTGACTGTGCAGAGCAGCATTAACATAAGTGGAATAATCTCTGTAATAGATGCTGAGAAATGTGAAGACTGATAAACCAGAGAAAAGAACAGATGATCCAGTTTAGACTTTGTTTAACAGTCTAATTGTCTTTGTATAGAAACTGTTCCTTTTAGTATCTGATGGTCTAGAGAAGGGGTGTCAAACTCAATTGCACAGGGGGCCAAAATCCAAAACACAATTTAGGTCGCGGGCCAAACAGGATAAACATTTATTGAACACACTAAAACTAAACCTTTAAAACTTTTTAAAACATAAATACGAATAAAAACAGACAGGAATATTATTCCAGAATAAATCAACTTAAACCTTATTAACTTATATTTTGCTCTCCATAAAAATATATCCTGTCTAAATTATACAAGTTAGAAATAAAGTAAATATTAAAAGA
>JBBIGC010050329.1:0-11427 GCA_037576955.1 Lepidarchus adonis | reverse complement strand
TCCAGAATTTGCTGGTATTTAGTGGAATCCATTCTTCTCTCCACCCGTGCAATGTTTCCTGTGCCACTGGTTGCAACACAACCCCAAAGCCTGATAGATCCACCCCCATGCTTAATGGTTCACAAAGTGTTCTTTTCATGAAGTGTCCACAAGAAGGTCTGAAACCTTGTAAACAGAATCTGAGACTGTGGATCTCTTAGGGTGCCCGAACTCTTGCACAGTGCCATAATAGTGTTTTTATTTTTTTATTTTTGTTCAATTTATGGCACAATGTTTGCTGAAAAGTTGAATGTTTGCTAGAGAGAATGTTTTAACATCTTTTCAATTACATAATCACCAAAATCTAATAGGGGTGCCCAAACTTTTGCATAAGATTGTAAATTCACTTCTAATTTCTGATTCTGTAACTGTGACCCAGCAGGTGGAGAAGTGTTAAACTGTAATATTATCCATTACCTCCTCCTCTTTCTGCCCCCAACTTAAAAAAATTGTCAATCAGCTTAGAGACCCTCGCTGATATGCCATGTCACTTAACAGAAGGAAAATGTACTAGGATTGCTGATTCACTTTAATGCATGTCCTTTAATACATGTTTTCATTTTAAGCCTGCAAAGAAGGAATTACTAAGAATTCTCATTTGAACATAAGTTTTAAGAAAGGAATATTATTTAATGCAGTTCCAGTGGTTATGCTAGTTAAAAACAGAAAGAGAGTGGGGAAAGGGATTAGGAAAGGCATGGAAAATGGAGGTGTCCATTGCAAGTGTTTGGCTTTAAAACCACAAAAACTTAGACCCGTTTTGCTAACCTTCCATACTGCTCCATGTTTCTTTCACTTTTGCCAAATGCACAATTATATTTAAAAGAAGTGATGATGTTTATTGTGAAAGACTGTCTGTATTTCTTCATTAGTGCTTATATTCTTGATACTGGACACTGCTGGCTGAATATTTTTGGGCATTTGGTTATTCGTAGTCTAGCAGTTACACTGACATGTTTAAAAACTCAATCAACACTGCTCTGTGTGAACTACTCTGGGTGGCATACACTCAAACACACTAGCATCCCACTACCATGTCTATGTCACTGCTGTGCTGAGAATATCTTATAGCTCTCTTATAGTATTGTCCTGTCTAATGGTGAAGGGGGTTAAGGAGGTAATTAGTTCTTGTTGTCCAATGGGTGACACTATAACAAGATTACAATGAAGAGTATAGACAGCAGGTAGGTGTACACACTCAAACTTAGGACATAAGTTTTCAGAAATGTCTCTCACCATCTACAGTACATAATATTGTGAAAATCTCAGCCTCTGTAGGGCAAGGCTAGAAACCACTGTTTAATGGACATTACATGTGAGAGATAAATATTGAGATTTTAGAGAGACATATGCCACCATCGAGGTGATGTCTTTTCTGTTCATAGAAACAATATGCATGTTCTTGATTGGTAGGATCTATCTCCTATCCGAAATATGTCAGATACATCATAAAGAGTGGAAAACTGCAGCATCTGAAGTCAGGTATCAAAGAAAGAATTGGATGAAAATTCAATTTGCAAAATTAGTACCTCCAGTTTCTGAATTGTTGAAAGTGTTATTAAAAGTTAAATATGTGTAACACAGTAATAAACATGTAGGCATCAAATTATACATTTTTATATATTTGCTAAATATATTGGTTAGTGAACACATTTCTTTGTACTTTTTTCAGTTAATGATTCAAGAGAATAAAGAAGTCGCAGTTCTTGTTTTTATCACAGTTATATGTAAATAGTGGCTTATTAGCATATTTACTGTTTTAATGTAGAAAAAACTAAAAGTAATAGCTGTAATGTAACATTTCTAAGGATTTAAGTATTTAAAACTCCAAGTTATTTGTGAACTCATTTGAATAGGATGTGAACAGGGTAAACATTAAAAACCTTTTCTTTGTGGATAAATTGGAAGGAAGGGATTCCTTCAAAAATTACAAAAAGTCACAACATGTGCAGATTTGTTACCTGTGACCCTTTCTAGACTGTTCTAAATACCTTTTGCATTATGTGAAATGTCCTTGGGAATAAAGCAGCATATACTATTGTTTATAAAGCCCTTCTCTATAGTTAACTTCACAGCTCATATATAATTATTTTTTAGTTGGCGTGACCTACAGCAGTGTATAAAAAACTACAGATAAAAGAGGCACATAAATTCATGTAACAATGTAATAGATAATTGTAGTGTTTTCTTTTTTATTCACTTCTTGTTCGTATAATTGAATGAAACAGTAAATAATAGCTTTTGGTAATTAGTTTTTAAAGCCACATTTCCGTATTGTATCATGGTAGATAAAACAACAATTGTCCTTAAAACTGGTAGTGAATGTGCCTTACCATGTCAATGTCACTGCGGTTCTGAGAATGGTTCACCATCCAAATGATATTTGCTCAATTTGCTCAATTACAGCTTTCAATTAATGGAGCAAGAGGCTAGTAAACTGTGGAGCAACGCATTAGCCACAGTCATTGTAATTGTGAATCCATGTTTTCTATCTGTTTTCTAGGTGTGAAGAATCATGCTCTGGTCTTCCACACAGTGGTGAAATCATCAGGGTACACAGTGTCTTCTTAGTAAGTACACTTTTTGAATAATAAATGAAAATATATTTCTGTATACAGTGGGTCCTTACGTTCCATTCCTAAGAACGTGACGTAACACAGTTCCTCAGAATGTGCATGTAATGAGGCTACGGAGGCTTTATTGAACAGCACTGTGCTTTATTAACAGTCGGCAAAATTCATGAACTAGCAGCACACATATAGCTAACACCAATCTCTCTTGTGGGTGTCTCATATTACAGTAAAGCATTTAGGAAACATTGCTTCAGATAGAAATGCTCTTTTTAAAGGCTTCAACATACTTGGTGCATCGAACACCACAGCAGTAAACACATTGAAGACACTGACGGTGCCTTAGCACAGTGCACTATTAACCCCCCACCTCACCCACCAATCCACACGACTCTTATTCAACACTAACAGGGAATAAAACAAACATCACAGCAATAAACAGCCCACAGGCACTCTTTCTCCCCTCCCTTCACACATGCATGTACGCTAGAGTGCTGATTGAGCCCTTTTTTTCTGTCCGAACCCAACTGGAATTTTTATGTTCGGCTGAAACAGCTGCTGCTAAGCGATATGACCCTATGTTATAATGATCCTCTCTTTAAACAAACCAACAAGTAAACTTTCCTTCATATTCTGTTGTTTTGAATTCTCCCAATAACTATTTCTTTTGTACGTTTCCCATGATCCCATTTGTCATGGCTACGTTGTCATGGCTACACAAACAAATCCCCGCGTACAGGGAAAAAGAAAACGATACAGCTTGATGTAGCATACACTCTACTTTTAATTAACATTAAAAAGTATTGTATTTTTTATTTTCAAATACTTTTACAATTGCATCATGTGAGACAGATCTTTTGGAGCTTCACTGTGTAGTAGCGTTTACTATTTTAATGATGAAAATTTTTTACGCTGACATGACTAAACCCGACCCGAACCCAAGTAACCATTGTGAAATATTTGTCCGAACCCGATCCAACCCGTCGTGTCCTGTTGGGTTCAGGTCGGGTAGCCATGCTCTAATGTACACCTAAACACTGCATGCAGCTCAGCGTATTGTCATAAAGCATTTAATAGGTGTTCAACTGCATTCTACTACTGTATATGACAGTAAATACGCACATTATTTGAAAAAAGCTATGTAACCACCAATCGTCGTATGTCAAATACGACGTAACTCGCGGACCCCGTGTATGTAGGTTTCATTGCCAGTTTATAAACATCAGTAATTATGTACCTGAACACAAACACGTGTTCCTTGCTGCCATCTTAAACTTACCCCTTCACCCCTGAACAGGAAGATTCAAAGCTGGGGAACATAAACCTGTGCATTGATCAACCATAACATTAAAACCTCTGACAGATAAAGTGCATATTATTCATTTCTTTACAGTGCTGCTTAAGGGAGGGGTTCCTTCGGCGAACAGTCTTTATGTAGAAAGTAGGAAATGTTTTCATCCATAATGAACCGAAATGGCAAAATTTTGATGGATAGAAAAATGGCTCAGGGGTGCTCAAGGTTGACTGATGTATGTGGGGAACCAAGCTTAGCCTATTTGTTCAAATCTTACAGCACAGGCACAGTTTACTAAAAAGGTTTATGCTGGTTATGATAGAAATGTGTCAGAACATGATGCTTGAAGATTTGCTCCATATGAACGGCATTACTATAGACCAGTGGTCTCCAACCTTTTTGACATGACAAACCATTTTGGATTCAGAGTGCGGGGGCTGGGGGGTCATATCTCACATATTTCAACATACAAATAACATGAAATTAGTAACCGAGTGTTACAGTCAACACAACAATGCTATCAATAAAATAAAATATTAAAAGAAATATATAAAGAATAAAATAGTACAATAAATACAGGAACATTTCTCAATTTTATTAGAAGCTTTTGGCACTAACAAAAGTTGACAGTCCAGCAGCAAAATGCAAAAGCCAAACACATTGGCAATGTGTGTTTGGGAGGTGGGCCTTGGAGAGAGAGAGCACTGTCTGTGTTGGACATTCATGGATCATGCCTGATGTTTTGTTTCATCAAAGTTATTGGTGAGGACAGTTCAGCAATCATTAGATATGGGTTCCTGTGCAATTCTAAGACCTTGCATTATATTCCTCCTTTTTCAAAGAATCTCTGCAGCGATGTTTGCCATGATCCACAGCCCAGTGGTTGGGGACCACTGTCATAGACCAGGAGAATTTTGGAATTTAATGTTTTTCTCTTTTAATTTGTCAGAAAATGTGATCTGATCTTCATCTTGAATGTGCACAAGTACCAACATTTATTTCTGTTACCTTTGCTAGTAGGACGATGTTCACACCAAAGACCAACAACAAGAAGAAAAGCATCAGCTCAAGGGACACTAGGAAAAATCTGTAAGTTTCTTTGGCCTTGTGCCAAGTCATTTACAGAAGAGGATCTGTAGCATCTTTAAAAAACAAACAAAAAATGTCAAAATTTCAACTTGGTAAAGAACAGAAGCTAGTAGTTAGGCTCTGTCTACACTTAGCTAGGTACAAGATTCAAGATTCAAGAGGTTTTTATTGTCAATACAGCCGTATACACAGTACACAGTGTATTGAAATTGCGTTTCACGCACTCCCCCACCCTGGTGTATTTGAAAAAACAAATTTTCTGTTTTCTTTTTTTTATCTCGTCCACACAAGCATAAAAATATCTCCATCCACTTGTTAACACAAATACAAAGTTGTCCCATCAACCGCTATTCTGACGACTTTGGCCTTGTGCGCGCGGATGTGACGGTGTCTGTGGATATAGTAGCGACACTTGTAGTAGCGAAGCTTGTGTTCTTCATAATGGAGGGAAAGTAACTGTGCATGTATGTGAAAGCATGTAATATCTCCTAAAAGAAAAATTGTGAGCAGCAGTGACCTCACTCATGTGTACAAACATGGCACACAGTGTGACGTCCAAGGGAAGAAGGTGCGAAATTCTCTGTCTTCAGGGACCAAAATGCTGTTTACATGTTGGTGGAAGGCAGATTTTAAAAACACCTGGCTACATGTGGACAGGCCCTAAGTCTGCTGTTGTATTTTGCCTATTTTTCAGCAGAACTATTATAAGTGAGTACCCATTGCATCCTGCAGCACCCTATGTTCAACATACTCAGCTGGCTGTATCCACCACTCCTGTCCACTGCCTTCAGTATTCAGGTCAGATTTTTTTGTCCTGTGTATGTATCTATTGATTGAACTTCTTCCATTGTGTAATTTTGTGAATGAGCATTCAAATATTTGTACGAAATGCCAATAAATATTTAAAGTCTTCAAAAATGTTATTCAGACAACCGCTTAATTTTGGAAATTCATGTAGAATTCAACCGATATATGCGATCACATGTACAGTGGGTACAGAAAGTATTCAGACCCCCTTAAATTTTTCACGCTTTGTTCTATTGCAGCCATTTGCTAAAATCATTCAAGTTAATTTAATTAAGTTAATTTTTTCCCATTAATGTACACACAGCACATAATATTGAACAGAATTGTTGACTGAAATATCACATGTTCCTAAGTATTCAGACCATTTGCTCAGTATTTAGTAGAAGCTCCTTTTGATCTAATACAGCCATGAGTTCTTTTTGGAAAAATGCAACAAGTTTTTCACACCTGGATTTTCCTCTACCATTCCTCCTTGCAGATCCTCTCCAGTTCTGTCAGGTTGTATGGTAGATGTTGGTGGACAGCCATGTTTAGGTCTCTCCAGAGATGCTCAATTGGGTTTAAGTCAGGGCTCTGGCTGGACCATTCAAGGACTTCGTCCTGTCTCTGCAGCTAAAAAACACCCTCACAGCATGATGCTGCCACCACCATGCTTCACTGTTGGGACTGTATTGGACAGGTGAAGATCAGTGACTGGTTTTCTCCACACATATCGCTTGGAATTAAGGCCAAAAAGTTCTTTCTTGGTCTCATCAGACCAGAGAATCTTATTTCTCACCATCTTGGAGTCCTTCAGGTGTTTTTTTAGCAAACTCCATGCAGGCTTTCCTGTGTGTTGCATTGAGGAGAGGCTTCCGTTGGGCCACTCTGCCATAAAGCCCCAACTGGTGGAGGCTGCAGTGATGGTTGACTTACTACAAATCTCCCATGTCCTGACTGCATCTCTGGAGCTCAGCCACAATGATCTTTGGGTTGTTCTTTACCTCTCTCAC
The DNA here is from genome assembly GCA_037576955.1 of Lepidarchus adonis. Lineage (NCBI taxonomy): Eukaryota > Metazoa > Chordata > Actinopteri > Characiformes > Lepidarchidae > Lepidarchus > Lepidarchus adonis. Next base: position 4,636 of record JBBIGC010050329.1, on the reverse strand, counting down.
CAAGGCTCTTCTTCCCTGATAGCTCAGCTCTAGGAAGGGTTCTGGTCGTCCCAAACGTTTTCCATTTAAGGATTATGAATGCCACTGTGCTCTTAGGAACCTTAAGTGCAGGAGAAATTTTTTTGCAACCTTGGACAGATCTGTGCCTTGCCACAATTCTGTCTCTGAGCTCTTCAGTCAGTTCCTTTGACCTCATGATTCTCATTTGCTCTGACATGCACTGTGAGCTGTAAGGTCTTTTTATTATTTATTTATTTATTATTATTATTATTATTATTATTATTATTATTATTATGTAGACAGGTGTGTGGCTTTCCTAATCAAGTCTAATCAGTCTAATGAAACACAGCTGGACTCAAATGAAGGTGCAGGACCATCTCAAGGATGATCAGATCAGGATGTCACAGCAAAGGGTCTGAATACTTAGGACCATGTGATATTTCAGTTTTTCTTTTTTAATAAACCTGTAAAAATGTCAACAATTCTGTGTTTTTCTGTGTTTTTCTGTGTTTCTACATTAATGGAGAAAAAATTAACTTGATTTTTAAAAATGATTTTAGCAAATGGTTGCAATATAACAAAGAGTAACAAATATAATGGGGTCTGAATACTTCCGTACCCACTGTATATTCATTTATGCTTTAGCTTTGTGGACTGAAACTAATATATATATACATTATTTATAATTAATAAAAAATTTTTGCTTCTTACTTTTTACCATGCTCAGGGGATGCGAAGCGTGTTGTCTGCGGCCTCGGGGATGGAACAGTTTTGATGTATAAATCCTGCTTTACTGGATGCCCAGCAGTCTACATAGGTAATTTCATTTATTTAGCTGAAGTCATAAATGGGAATTCTCCTTATTTATGAGAGGTACTTTTGATTTGATGTTTGAGGTGACCAGTCTGGCAGTCATGTGGTCAGACAGAATAGATAAAACTTACCTGAAGTTTTGATATCGATTATGTCACAAGAGGGCCACAAGAGGGCAGTAGGAGTGAAGGACTGCAGCAAATATGTCATATTTGACTCTCATCTGTTTGTGGTTCAGCTCACAGTAGTAGCCATGCCTGTGTTAATCTCTAGTACCTTAAGGCTAATAACACATTTCAGGTAAACGTAAGGTCAATGACTTTGAACTACGAAAAACAGTCACAGAGCTGTTCATAACGCAAGGACGAAAAAAAGGGACCACAGTAGAAAAAGCCAAGTCTGACCAAGCTGTCTTGTAGTTTTAGCTTGCTTTACTCTACCAGAAAAGTAGTTTGATGAGGCTTGTGTTATTGGTTTGGTCATGTACACATATTCACACATTATCGCCTCTTCATTCTGATTGAACAAATTAAGGAGCACATACCTCGGTACTCTCAACACATTTACTTCTTGTGGTTTTTGGAGTAACGGTAGATCCCCTTCACAGATGGTTTCAAAACCATATTAATCACAAACTAAACACATTCTTTTTTCCAAATACTGTATCAAAATATTAAGTCAGTCTAACACACTACAGTTTAAAACATTGCTAACACACTGTTTCAGAAATGTCATGGAAGAATGCTGTCATAGTAAGAATGTTACCAACTGCTTGTCGAACAAAGATGCCAGATACACACACATGCACATAAACTCATAACACTTGTAATAAATCCTGAAATATGCATGTTATTGTGCAAAACAAAAAACACAAAATAAGCAGATACTTTTTGTTTATCGGGTTCATCTTAATTATACAATATTACTGAATAATACGTGAAGGAATTTAGTTCTTCTTGTTTTAAGATATGACATTATTGTTACATTTTAATGCAATTTGTATGACTTTAAAAACACCAGCTTTACCTTATATGAACATTTCCTGATATATGAAACGATAGAAATGGTTTAAAATGGCTAAGAATTAAATAATTTTTCATGATCATACATTAAGTTTGCCTTAGGCGGCTTTGTTACATCACCAACAAAATGTAGTTTGTGTAATATAATTGCAGTAAATTAGCATTAGTTTGTGGTACATTGTACTGTAGTCAGTACTACAATATTAATATTACATTTTTGTGCAAACAATACTATATACAATTATGAGATCAAATTTCAAATCATTTAAAGCAGTGAGCATGCTACTGTGTATTTGCAGGACACAATAAGCCAGTGAGCTCAGTGTGTTGGAGTCACAACAGACAGTGGTTCCTGAGTGCTTCTGAAGATCGCACAGTCTCTCTTTGGCCTACAGAGGGCACTCAAGCAGTTCTGACCATGGTAATGTATCCAGAAAAATATGTAGATAAAGTCAGTGATTATTTTAATCAGTAATTTATTGTGGAAATATTCACTGGTAGTTCTGTCACTGTTCTATTACTAATCAAAAAATATATTGATTTGTTTGGTTTTTCAGTAAGTTATCAGAGGGCAACCAGTAAAACTTTACTTAATTCTCATTAGTATTTTATTTTAATGGCTCCTGATAAAGGATTATATGTCCCAAAAGAGTCGCAATCTAGATTTAACAAAGCAAAATGGTATATCCCATTACATAATAATTGCATCATCTTCTTGGAATAAATGTGGATTAAAAAAAAAAACCTTGAATGACTTTGTTTGGTGAAAACAAATCATAAAATAAACAACAGCTGACCTCACAGCTATGTTCAATAGTGAAATAGTAAGAGCATTTCCAGAAGCACAATGCAAAGGGAATTCAAGGTATTAAACAGCTGTGTAGCATTAAGAAAACCTCTTATCAGTCAGGCTAATCACAAAAAAGGCTTCAATTTGCTATGGAGCATAAAGATTGGACTATGGAGCAATGGAAGAAAGTCATGGGGTCTTTTGAGTCCAGATTTACCCTGTTCCTGGGGTGATGGGCACATCAGGGTAAGAAGAGAGGTGCATGAAGTGATGCACCCATCATGAATAGTGCCTGTGGGGCTAGTGCAATGATCTGTGGTTGCTGCAGTTGGTCAGGTCCAGGTTCAGCAACGTTATGTGCCCAAAGAATAAGGTCAGTTCACTACCTGAATATACTGAATGACCAGATTATTCTTCCCTGATGGCCTAGGCATATTCCAAGATGATAATGCCAGGATTCATTGGACTCCAATTGTGAAAGAGGGATTCATTGAGCATGAGTCATCATTTTCACATTGATTGGCCACCACAGAGTTCAGACCTTAACCCCATTCAGAATCTGGATAAGAATTCTGCACAGCAGTCCGACTCTCATCATCTCTACAAGATTAAATCTGGACAGAAATAAATTCATTGTAGAAGCTTATCGAAATAATGCCCAAGAGAATTTGTGCTGTAATCAAAGCTAAATGCAGTTCAACAAAATTGTGAGACTTTTTTGAGATGGGCAGTGTATTATGAACAATCCGAATTTGAAACGGATGTTTTAGAAACAGGAAAAATCAGCATCTTATCAAATAACAGAGCCACGTGTAAAGTCCTGAAATGGTGGGTGGGGTTATGTGCCATACGACCTTTAGTTTTCAAGGAGCCAAGTCAAAATCCTGACCTTAATCCAATTGAAATGTTGTGGAAAGACTTAAACAAGTGGTAAGAACATTAATCAGAGTCAATATGCAGGCCTGATCAACAATTACAGCTCATTTAAATTGCACAAGGATATCCTACCCCATACCGAAAGCACAGCTTCACTTTCTTTTGCCCAAATAGAATATTTAATTAAAAAATCTACTTTCAGGATTTGTGTAAAACTCAGATTATGTTTTAGGGCACATTCATATAAAAATATAGAACATTTAAAAGGGTTCACAAATTTTTAACCCCTCTGTATATGTAAGACTACTTCCCCCTGCAGTGTAGCGCCACCTTCATGTTAAATGGTGAATGCTCTAATGTGTTCTAACTCTCTAAGTGTAACTATTAAAGTTAATGGAGATATAACATTACAGCTTATATGCCATTATCTTTACACACCAAGCTTTAAAAAAATAAATTATGTTATTTTACATTTGACATTTAAATCACACTCAGAACTGGCAACTAAATATGCACAATTGTCAAGCACACATGACACATAAAATCAAATTGGAACTAACTTCTGCAGGAAAGTAGATCAACAGGAGCATTTATCTGTAGAAACTGGAGAGGAACCCCACATTAGTAGATGAAGAGCAGTTATGCCTTTCAAGTGGCAGCAGTGCAGATGGTGGTCTTCCCCCAATAAACAGAACACCAGAGGAGGTGCCTTCACAGTAAGGATTCTTTTCTGTTATCATCGCCTGCTTTTTCATTCTTATTTTCATCATCTGATTATAAGTGATCACAACACAGACTGTTGGAATGTATAGATTCAGCTCAAAAGTAGTTCATGGGCACACTGCTGTCTTAAAGCAATTCATAGATTCTCCCTTATGATATCCTTTTTCCAAATGGAAAAAGAAATTCCTGTGTCCTGTGGTGAGAGAGAGAAAGAGAGAGAGAGGGTAAAATCTAAGTACTCTTTTTGGAAAACTGCACAACCCTGTTCAATAATGTTAGTAAATTTTTGTTTTCTTTAATATATTGAGCCTTTCTGTTAAAACAGTGCAATAGAGATGTGATATACAGGTCCTTCTCAAAAAATTAGCATATTGTGATAAAGTTCATTATTTTCTGCAATGTACTGATAAAC
>JBBIGC010050318.1:0-11427 GCA_037576955.1 Lepidarchus adonis | reverse complement strand
TAAGACCACCTGCCTAATAGTGAGCAGGTCCCTCATGATCAGCCATAACATTAAAACCACCTGCCTAATAGTGAGCATGTCCCTCATGATCAGCCTTATCATTAAGACCACCTGCCTAATAGTGAGCAGTTCCCTCATGAACAACCATATTATTAAGACCACCTAAGGTCCCTCATGCTGCTGAAACAGCTCTGCAGTGTGTTTGACCCATTACTATCAGAGCAGCATTAACATTTTGATCCTCTTTGGGATCAGACTAGACGCAGACAATGAGCCTTGTCACGAGTTTCCTTTTGTGCATGTACACATTATGTGGTTGTCTTTTTGGGTCTGCAGCTTTTAAAAAACTGCTCCCCATTGGCATTTATAAACAGCTGTATTTCATTCACTTCTGTTAGGTACAAAACCACAGATCACAGCCCTTAAGTAACTGACAGGCAAGTCATTGATAGACCAAAAAGCACACTACAGACTTTGAGCACTCTCAAAGCAAATCCCACTCATGGTGTTTCCCCTTTTCATGCTCATGAATATTTCAGCTTTATCCGAAACTGTAAACAGTGATGGCCATTTGGCCAATTATATTCAGAGGAAGGGCAAACTGTGTAAAATGGCCCCACCACCCTAACATCTTGTCCACGAGGGTGTTCAAATCAAGTAATGAGTCGGTCCAGACTGTAATGTTGTGTGTTGACCTGTGAGGGCAGTAATGAGTCAGTCCAGACTGTAATGCTGTGTGTTGACCTGTGGGGGCAGTATTGAGTCAGTCCAGACTGTAATGTTGTGTGTTGATCTGTGGGGGCAGTATTGAGTCAGTCCAGACTGTAATGTTGTGGGTTGACCTGTGGGGGCAGTAATGAGTCAGTCCAGACTCTAATGTTGTGTGTTGATCTGTGGGGGCAGTAATGAGTCAGTCCAGAGTGAGTGTAACCTGTGGTGTTTGAGGTTCATCCTTCATTGGCTGATGAAATAATGATCAGTGTCCTTACTGATATGGCGACGTAGGCAGAGAAAACATTGCCCCCTACTGGATTCTCCTTCAGACTGCTCAACGTGTGCAGAGTTGTGGGACAGTCTCACTACATCAGAATGTTAAATTATCGGCAGGTAAATGCAACAAACACAATTTTCTTTGCGCTTGTCAAAATTTTGACAGAAATTGATGACAAGCTAAAGTTGCATGAGGTGTTTTTTCATGCAATTCCAACACACAATCAACAGAAGTCCTGAAAGTCTGTGTGGAAAAACATCTGGACGAGAAGGGAAAATGCTTGCTTCATAGCTAAAAAGCAGCAGCATCATTTCAGAAGCCAGAAATTTGACTGTTTGAATGTAAATTGTGGGTAAATTAATAATTTCACTGAATTTAGATGCCTGGGATGTGATGGGTGGGAGAGATGGAAAAAAAACTGGAAAACAATCTGACTGCATGCTTATGAGTTCTCGCCATGATTGTCCTTTTGTTAGAATGATGTGGGTGATAGCTAAAAGAAGAGATTGTTATAATTGATGAAAAGCAAAGGAAAACATGCAACAGTAATGAGCCAGTTAAGCCCACTTGCCAGTTAAACAGTCTTACCTAACACTACCAACCATGGCCTTCCCTGATTGGATATATTGTAGAGGAGATGGTGGAGATTAGGCAACAGGCCTCTTTTCACAGGCAGGAAGAAAAGAGGAAATGTAAATGAAGCGCCATCCTCACCCCCAGTTTTGTCTTGCTGATAATCAGCTGCTAATGAAGAGTTAAAGCAGGAAGCTTTGAAGTGTTGTGGAGAATAAAATGGAAAAATTGAAGAAAATGCATCTTTCATTGGCTTCACTTGTAACACTGTTTATCAAAATCCTAGCACAAATTAGCACAACAAAAAATATGCGGTTTGCGCTCCAGGTTGTTGTGCGATGTGGCGTGTTTCATGAGGGGCAATGCATTGTAGACTATGAAGTGTCTGGTGTGGGAAAATAGGAGGGTAATACGAGTAGAAAATAGGTGGAAAAAGAGTTGCTTTTTGGTGAGAGCACGAGTTAGTTTGCATACAGTAGTAGAAAGCAGTTGAACTCAACTAAATGCTTTAATACGGCGATAGAGACTGGTGTTACTCGTTCATGCATGTTGCTGTTAATAAAGCAGAGTGCTGTTCGATAAAGCCTCCACAGCATCATCACAAGCAGGAGTTCTGTCTTAAAATGTAAAATCGCAAAAAAACTTTAAAAAATAACTCAAAATCCAGTCGCTTTCGGAGGATTAGAACTCCAACATAAGTTGAGGACCCCATGTACACAACACCTGTACTTAAGTCAGAGTGTAGACACACCAGATCAAATTTTACTCCACGACAAGTGAAAGTTGTGCAGCCAAATTTTGCTTGAGTTAAGTACTGGAGTACTTGCTTTTAAAAATACAGTAAGAAAACCAAGCTGTATTTTTTATTTTTAGGGCATCATTGCATTGGTCCTACAACATACATATAGAACCTAATTACTTTGTTATATAAATCTTGAAATATTATTAGTAAAATATTATACACAATCTATACGAGGAGTGCCCAATATGTCGATCATGATGTACTGGTATTGATCACAAAAGCACACTAGTCGATTGTGGAGCCCTGCCTTTCAAAATACACTTTACACGCATTGTAAAAATTAGTGAACTGTGAGCCAATAAATACACTACAGCAGTGGTCCCGTACCACCGGCGGCGGACTGCTGTCGGGCCCTGAGACGATTGGTACCGGGCCACACAGAAAGATTAAATAACTTACATTGTTTCCGTTTTATTTTTATTTTTTTAAATTTTATATTATATTTAATATTTTTATTTTTAAAAATGACTGAAGTCTCTCTGTTACTTCCATCTATGACTCACTCCTGGCGCATGTTTATGTGTTACCATAGGGACCAGAGAGCATTAGCGGGCAGAGAGGAAGATTTTACTGTTTATATCCCATTTCAGGAGGAATAAATAAAGTTACATTATCACACAGTGGATTCACATTTATTATTATATTTACTAAATACCACAGTTTTTGTGTTGGTCGTATCATTTTATTTTGTTGTATTTATCCGTGACACCTTAAAGGCCGGTCTGTGAAAATATTGTCTGACATTAAACAGGTCTGTGTGCCAAAAAAGGTTGGGGACCGCTGGACTACACTACAGGTACTGTGGGAAGATCACATCATTAAAGGGGTGGTTAGAGTATCATCCATTCCTAGTGTGGCGTTTTGTGTTTAATTGACATACAGTACAGCCAGTCAGACAGTCTTTTATAAAAATGCTCTGTCACCGCACGAGCTACAACAAAACTCCAGCCAACAAGTCACATATTTAGCGGTTTGCAATTTATTTGCTTCTAAAGAAAGAGTTTAAAAATGGATGGGGCATAAATAAAAAAATAATAAAATGGGACCGTTCATTAAAAAGTATGACACTGACTACCCACCATAAAGCTAACTAAGATATATATATATATATGTATTTTTATTGTTGGTAGATAATCTTGACATTTTAAAGTAAACAACTGGAAGAACAAATAGATAATATATATAAAAAAAAAAACATTTAAAAAAATGTAACACCTCTTACCCCACCCCAACAAAGCAATACTACAGTGTTAACACCACTCACAGTATTGCAGCAGCAAGCTTAGGCTGTGTATATGTTTGTGGAATTACTGTAGATGCAGCAGCTTCTACAGTAACACAAAAATGTCCTGATCAAAACAGCTTGGCAGACAAAAATGTAAAAGCCATTTCAACGTTATGAAAACTGCAGCTGCTACAAGTACAAAAAATGAAACAATTCCAAATATTTTAATATTTGTTTAAATATTTAGATTATTTGGGATTGTTTAATTTGTAAATAAGTAAAAAATAATATGGGCGGGGTAAATAGAATGAACATTTGAAACAGTACAAATTTGTTTTTTTAATTTAATTTTCTTTCTCTTTGTTCTTTTTCTTTGCTGTATCTACAGCCGTAATAACTACTACAGGAGCAGTTTACTGTGATTGGCTGTTGCCCTGAGAGGAACACATGTGAACCAATTAGAAAAGAAAATGAGAATCTTTGCATAAATGTATGGAATCAAAAATATGACGTGTATTTTTCACATGCAGTGGAGTAAAAGTTTCCCCCCAAAAAACTGTATACTCCCGTGAATTACAGATACTTAAAAAGTGTACTTAAGTACAGTCCTCAAGTAAAACTGTCCACAAACTGCTATCTGACCCTATTATAGGTCAGCTGACTGGCCACTTTATCAGAAACACTTATAGCGCTGATTTATATGAACAGTTGCAGCCTAATGTATCAAACACATCCCCCATACATCTTTGGGTGGTTTCTGACCACAGGAATCCTGACCACATATTATTTAGGTGGAGGTCCAGTCTCAGCACTACAGCAATACTGACATTCATGAAAGATCAGCATTAGTGTCACTGCAATCTTGACTGTGATCCAACACCTTAAATATCCAGCCAATGGGCATCTCTGCGGTCAGACGCTGGGCACTGATATTAATAGACATATTTTTATTTCATTTGCCCCATGAAAGGTCTCTATGTCTTTGACTATTTTGTAACCAACTACAGGTCCAGTGTACAAGTCTCTAGTGGTAATTCTTCTTTCAGGACTTTGTTCTCAGAAAACGGCCTCTATGATGAGCGCCAATTAAGAAAGAAGAAGAGAAAATCACAGAGAGAGAAAGTTGGAAGCTTCTTTCAAGAGATATTCTTTGATATGGAAATGAACATGAATAATTATGTGTTTATAGGAACTGGTCAAAAGAAACGAGGCCTTCAGCCCAACCCAGTGCTGCTCCACCAAGGGCTTTTTTGATCACTTGGTACCAGTAAATAATTTGCTTGCATTAAACTGAATCTGGGCTGTAAAAGAAAGCGGCCATGTTTTACTAAGGCCTACTTTAGAAAAAAAAAACACTCTCTTGGTGTGTCATGATATCTAGAACAGTGGTTCTCAAGATAGCACTTAGGAAACTCCTGGATTGTATGGATTTTAGTCCAACCGAGCCATAAGAAACAGTATGAGGACTGGACTTAGCTTGGAATTTGAAAATAGAATGCAAAATTATTGGTGTTTTCAATTTGAATACACGCATTACTCATTTTGATTGACATATTTTGTACATGTTTGTGACAGTACACAAGTGAACAACCCCTAACATTGCATTAATATTAATCTGGCGACTTTTGATTTCAATTTCACAATTGAAGATGTTTATGGATCTGATTTCGGAGAATTTGAAGAAAGATAAGCCTGATCATTTTAGCATTTCATTTCATTTCAATATTATACTAAAGAATTAACATGAAGACGGATGATTGACAGCGCTGTACTACAGTAGCTCCACCCTCCAGTTTTTTGAAAAAAAATTTTTTACAAGCCAACAATAAACTTTAGTTTAGTTTATCTGTGTTAAATGGAGCTTTTTCCAGCTTGTATTCTACACTAGGATGTGATGTAATGTAGCAAAGGGCTGAAAAAGTTGAAGAGTCTGGATGCAGCAGCGGTGATTAAGTGAGAACATCGTCACTGATCTGATCTTTACTTTGTGTTGCTTTTACAACTGTTCATTGCTGCAGTAAACAGTACATTTACATTTAACTAATCATTTGAGGATGTCGTTTTTTTGTACTGAATTATACTTTAGTGAATGTGTTTCATGTTTTTAGATAAACCGCCCCATTAAAGCAAACCGCACCCAACACCAGGTTTGTAAAATCAATGTATAAGCGTGGCGTATCGTTGGGGAAATACATTATTTGAAGGAAGAGGATCAGTTGACAGAGCCAGTCTGTTTTTTTCTCCTTTGACACTGTTTTCTCTCGATGCCCCAGGGGAAGCGTTTAGCTCCTATCGCTCAACCTCTGTGTGTGCCGGAGGCAGGCACTGAGGAACTGAGGTGATAAAAATCTCTCTATCTGTCTCAGCAGAAACATTAGCTTGGGCAGTGTGTGCGTACAATGGAGAATAATATCCAGCCATAACATTAAGACCAGCTGCCTAATAGCGAGCAGGTCCCTCATGCTGCTGATGCAGCTCTGACTGTGATGCACTGTGTGTCTGATCTCTTTCTATCAGAGCCAGGATCAGACCAGCCTTAACTCCCCACATGCATCAGTGAGCCTTGGGTGCCCATGACCATGTAACCAATTTACCAGCTTTCCTTCCTTGGATCACTTTATTAGGTACTAACTACAGTGCTTTCCATAATTGTTTTTGACAAAGACACGTTTTATTTTATTTACCCCTCTGCTCCTCTGTGTAAAATGTTCAATTAACATTTCAGACATTTCTGAGTAAAACACAATTCTAGACTTTAATTTAAAGTTATTTGCATCCATTTTATTTTCACCCTGTAGAAATGTCAGACTGTTTTATTCATATTCCATATTCACCCTCATTTCAGGGCACCATAATGTTTGGGTTGACAAATAGTAAAGAAAAATCCTCAAACTCCTGTCCACCAGATCAGAAACCATCTTCAGGAAGCAAGAGTGTCCTTGTCAGAGTCTACTATCAGCTGAAGACTTCATGAACAGAAAGACAGTCTACGTTGCAAGATACCATAAAAACTAAGAAAGAAAAAAAGTAAGTAAGAAAGAAAGAGAGAGAGAGAGAGAGAGAGAGAGAGAGAGAGAGAGAGAGAGAGAGAGAGAGAGAGAGAAAGAAAGAAAGAAAGAAAGAAAGAGAGAGAGAGAGAGAGAGAGAGAGAGAGAGAGAGAGAGAGAGAGAGAGAGAAAGAAAGAAAGAAAAAAAGTGTCAGAAGTTGAAGGGGCAAGGCAAGGCAAGTTTATTTATAGAGCACATTATCATTCACATGGTCAATCAATGTGCTTTACAAGGATAAATGGAAAGTGAAGAGGAATAAAAAGAAGCAAAACAGAATATGAATAAACAAATAAATAAATAAACATAAAAGAAAAGCAATAAGGTAGTATTAAAATAGCAAAACGACGATATACCATCTGTAAAAGAGGATAAACTTCCCTCTTATCCTTATAAGAGAGGCTAAACTACTTCCCTCTTATCCCATAAAGAGGCTGACTACTTCCCTCTTATCCCAGAAAGAGGCTGACTACTTCCCTCTTATCCCATAAAGAGGCTGACTACTTCCCTCTTTAAGTTAGTTTCTCTTAAGTATATTTAGGTAAAAGCAACAATAACGTTGAATAAATATTAGTATAAGTATGAATAAATATTTCCCCAATGCATACTCAATTTCTGCACATGCAGATACAGATTTTATCTTCTGTATGTACATGCAGACAGTGTAAGAATTGAGAATGATGATTTTACGTACTGTGATTTAATTAGCTGGATGTGTCCATTCAGTTTTTAATACCCTCCAGACACTTATTGAGAAACTGATTTATTTTTTAGTCTAACAATAATATGTATACTTTTGTATACTTTCAAACAACATTACCATTAAAGTTTACAATGAAAAAGGGGCCCTATTATGGACCCTTGGGGCACACCACAGTCAATGGTGGCAACAGATGACAAATACCACCATTAATAGAGAGTCTTTTGACACAGTAAGACCTGAATCAGTCCAAAACTGTCTTATGCTATCTCGTGTCGGTGAAACATCCAAATGGAGTGCAACTAACTGATCATGTAGCATTTCTGCGCATTTAAATATCACAGCAAACTTATAAAAATAATCCAAATCAACACATTAGCATGTGAACATGGCTCTGTCGTAAGCAAATCAAGTCTCCAGTAACTCAGTAAGGTGTTTATTGAGGATGCAAATGTAGCTGCTACTGTAGACACTCAACGCATCCTTCAAATGCGTCATAAGCACTGCCCTGCTCCCCCATAGTCTTTTGGGTTAACAAAACTATATCTCATTTCAAATTTCTCAAACTGACTTCGGTCAGCCATTCTGACGCCATGCTGCTTTTCCATTTAGCTTAAACACAGGCTAAGAATGAATGATATATTCACACAGTTCCATGTTGTGTTGCATATATTTAGATATGACCTGAAGCATGAATAGCAATTATGGGTTAATCACATTTTCCAAAGAGACAGATATCGTCCAATCCTGCTGAGCTTAACACAGCCTGTTGCCTGTGAAAGCTGGGAAGTTATGCAATCCTTCCTTCTCAATCTTCACACTAAACTGCTCCTCAAACGGTTTTTATTTTATGGATGAAATTATTGAATCTCTGCATGGTTTGAAGGTTCAGAGGGCATGATGGCAGGTAAAGATCATGTGAAGGAATAGAAAGATATGCCTTATGTGTTCCTTGCTTAAGGCCACATTCATAAAATGCCCTGAAATCAGAATTATGAGCATAAATTAAAAAGCACTGCTGCAGAGGTTCAATCTTTTATTGGTCCCTTGTTAAAAATGTAATTAATTGTGCATGTATTCATGGCTGAGAGTTAATAGGAATTTACGTGAAACTGATGGCGCAGTTCCTTTGTGTTTATACTGCATTGGGAGCAAGTGGTTGTATATGTGCAGAGCAGCTTCCTGCCCAATCGTGGTTTCTGAATTGGGCCGATATTAGAACAGGTATCAGAGTGGAGAAAAACAATAGCCATAGCCAATTAGTCACATGAGCCCTATATTGCCAGGTGTGGCCCAGTAGCCATTATTAATTATCACTATAATCATTATAATCTTCCATGTTTTACTCACTTTAGGCAAGGCTGAGGTGCATTTGAATTTTTTGGTTTGAAGTTTTAAGGTGGAAATTCAAGTCCAGTTTTAAAGATTCCTCCCCCTAGTGCATGGGTCAGGTGGTAGTGACCTAGTGGTCAGGATCTAGTCCTTTGTTCACAGTGGTGAACTTTGTGTGTTGGGGTGTGTTCATAATGTCACGTTCACAGAAGGTAAGCAGTGTAGAAAGTTGTCAGATAACAAATTATGTTAAACAAGTGCAAACAACTTGTCTGTTTTAGCTGGAGGTTTGTTTTATGTACCATACAGCTCTAGCGCACACGCACGACCACACCATTACTGAAGACCACTTTACTTGGTCTTCTAAAGCAAAGCATACACCATGCTGCTCTCCGGTTGCCTGATATGGTGGCTGTTACATCTGTGTGTTTATGCATGCTAATGAGTGTGTGTTTTGCATATAGATTGCTCAAAGAAGTATTGTATGTGTGCATGATTTTCTATGATGCTGAATTCCTGCTGTTTAAATTGTTTGAATTGTTTTGAAAACTGTTGGACAAAAACTGGGGACGTATTTGTTCTCCGCTGATGTGAAATGTTTTTTGGTGGTTAATTGGCCGTCATGAGCGAAATGCTTCCAAATCTCACTATAATTATTGTTGTTATTCATCCATTTGTTTATTCTCCAAGCTGCTTATCCATTTTGGGTCGCGGGGGAAGCTGGAGCCAATGCCAACCTTGGAGTGATGATGCTATAATGCACTGCTCCACTCTAGATGTTACATTTTAAACTGGAATTTCAAAGCTAAAATCCATGTGTTAAAGCTCTGAATAGTTGAAAATCATGTCTAAACAGAAAATTCCTCTTGGTAAACCATGTAAAAAATCAATTGAAAAGACAGATTTTTGGGCACAGAGTGTTTCTTGTGGCCTGTACCTTGAAGTGGTGAGTAGGCTTTAAACTAAACCGGTCTGTTGCTTTCTGTGTTCAATAATGTTTGTGATATGTTGGCATGCATTGTTTTAACATGTTGATATGGAAAGATGATACAGTTGTTGCCTGAATCTGGTAAGTATGACCAGTGATGTATTAACCATTCAACATAATTAACACGGTCAAAGCTAATCTCATATCTTCTACCTAGAAGTCGTTTTGGACAAAAGCGTCAGCCAAATGAATAAATGTAAATGTAAATGTAACCATTTACTGTTGCTGACAATATTTGAGCAAACAAACTGCATTTTCTCTGTGGAAATGCATAATTGTTCATTATTAATATTAGTAGTAGGATATCAAGAGAAAAGACTGATATCTGTATCAGCAGCCAAAAGTGGTATTGAGATCATATCGGAAGTGGCAGCATCTCTTTTCTTCAGTGTTAGTCTGAGATGACTCCCATTTCTTGTTGCATATGTTCTTTCCCATTTCAGACCTGTTTCAGGTAAACGTTTTGCATGTCTCGTGTGTGAATTTATTTCCTGAGGTATGTTTGCTCTGCAGATTTCTCTCAAAATGCTGATCTGAGATGGCCTGTCAGCTTGAAAGAAATGGTGTGTTATCACACCTGTTCCTACAACATGGTTGAACGCTCAGCTTTAGTTTTCTGAAGGTGGAGGAAATGTGAGACAGATGGAATCAGGCCAGACAGCATCAAATGAAAAAGTATAAATTACATTCATTGGAAATACAGGAATACATTTTATCTTCACTACCTTCTTTCAGGAAACATAAAAATCCAAAGACACCAATCTCAGAAAGATCAGACTTGTCACTCAATAACCAAAAAGCATGGAAATGGTTTCTTAATGTTTCAAAGCTTCCTCCCAGTTCCCTCAATCAGGAAAGATCGGGCTGTGATTTTGATTTATTTCTCACTTGTAGACCTGTGCTGTGGAAAGTGCAGATTACAAACGTTACATTCAGACCACACAAGCATGAGAAGAGATTAGAGTGTTATTACTTTGCTTAAACCTGTTCATATTCATATACATATGAAAGTGTCCGTAATGACTGTGTAGTTACACACTAATGCATGTAACAATATTATAACTACTACTGATGTACAGCTGGATTTAATCAGTATAACTTGGGAAAATACACATCTATTAACATATATTTATTAACAGTATATGAACTTGTAGTGATGTATGATGCTACAAGGGACACTGTCAACGTTAGTGAGCGCACATCAGTAGGGAGCTTCTTTAAAAAGGTGGAAAGACTCAGTAA
The DNA here is from genome assembly GCA_037576955.1 of Lepidarchus adonis. Lineage (NCBI taxonomy): Eukaryota > Metazoa > Chordata > Actinopteri > Characiformes > Lepidarchidae > Lepidarchus > Lepidarchus adonis. The sequence goes on along the minus strand of JBBIGC010050318.1, from coordinate 529 downwards.
TCCAAGTGTGCAGAATTGTGCATCTGGTAAACACAAGGTTAAACTTGCTGGCTGTAGGGAAAGGCATGTTTAATGGGGAGCAATGCATTGTGGACTATGTAGTGTCTAGTGCGGGAAAATTAGTGGAAAGTGTTCCTTTATCTGAGTTGTATTTTGGTTGGAAGCGCGATGCTAACGCAACTTACCAAGTGACAAAGGGGAACAGAAGTGAAGCCTTGAAGGTGAAGTAGCGTTTTTCCCACACGTCCGACCATGGTCGCAAAGCTAATATAGCAAAGTTTACAATAGCATTGCTGTTACTTATGTAAATTAGCAATGCATCCTTGTGTTTCTGTGATGTATTGTATCATATCGTATCTTGAGATACCCTGCGATTCCCACCTCTCCAACACACACACACACACACACACACACATATATACACACACACACACACGCATACACACACATAAACACACACACACACACACACACACACACACACAAACACATACACACACACACACACACACACACACACACACACACA
>JBBIGC010050317.1:0-26167 GCA_037576955.1 Lepidarchus adonis | reverse complement strand
TGTGTGTGTGTGTGTGTGTGCGCGCGTGTGCATGGGGGGGGGGGGACTTAGGAATGCCCCCTCCCCCTCTCTTCTAGTTTGTGTCTTGTTTGTTCTAGTGTGTGTGGGGGAGAGAGAGTGAGTTAATGAGAGGGTAATGGCGTCAGATTTTGGTTTTAAAGATGGCACTCCTGATAAGATCACTCTAGTTACCAAAGGTCTTTGTTCTCTGTTAATGAGTAGTCAGTGGCTTTGTAAAGCAGGCTTTGGTTAGCTAGTAAAGACTGAGTGTAGTTGGACTACAACCAGTCTTTAAATAACTAGGGTTGCCTTACAAATTAGACTTTTAGCAAACAGGGTGGAGTGTTTACTAAAGGTTAGTAAAGGGAGAGTTTCATACAAAGATAAGAGCTACACTGGGCACAATCTTACTCTTCACAGGTTCATAAACTTGATCACTTTCTAGTTTTAAACATGAACACAACAGCAGTTAAACCATACAACATTAGGTCTGATGTTGTTGAGCTAAGCTAATGCCCAGAGTAAAGTTCAATCTCACATGTTTGGACACAATTTGGACACAACGTAGTCGTCCAGGAATTTTCTTCCAGTTTTCTGGGATTGGTGCCGTGTCATCGAGTTCCCTGGCAGGTCGGCCACTTTTAAACCTGTTGAAACTGGCTGAAACTGGTCTGATGGGGACAAAATGCCCATTAGATCTAAATAGTATAAAACCCCTAATGACCATCAGTTATTTTGCTTAGAAAACTTCTCTTTTGGAAATCCCTCGATAGGAGAATCCCTCTTCCATAAACATTTACTATTACTTTGCAATTTCTCTCTCTCTTTCTTAAATAAAACCTTTATAAATGAATATTGGTGACCTGACCTCTCCTTTAACAACATTGACACTATCAGAGTGTACACCCAACTCACAGATCAGACTCCCAATCACAGGAACACAGGTTGCCTATTGTTAATACTGTAGCGCTGCAGTAGCGATCTCGTAATTTTGCCTAAAATCATGTAGTGTGAACAAGATCTTCTGAAAGCAGACGTACCTGTGAGCGTCCGTGCAAACCCGGCAGACAGTATGATAATGAGACTGCTAAAAATCAAAACACATGAAGTGGAGGCCTTGGAGAACACTAAAGCTTCATTAAAAAGGAGTTGAGAGGGTTATCACCTGGAGATCTCTCTGTACTGATACAATAAGAGATAAAACGAGAATTTTTGAAAGGAATTAAGTGAGAAACAAATCATTTTTAATTGTTATTCAGAAACAGCTCCACATTTCTCAGTGAACACACAGCACATTTGGAAAATGTGGTTCTATATCAGAATAACCATAAAAGTACTATTTTCTTTTTTACACGTGATGTTTATTATCTTTTATGACGCATAAAATAAGGAAGATGAAAATTTAATCAGAGTGTAACTGTTTTTAACAAGCTCGGGGCACAGATTGGAGATTTTCATGCAGCTGTGGATGCGCAATGTTTCACTTTCTGAACCAAATATGACACAAGAGCAGGCACATTACTGGAATTGTATACCGCTCCTCTTCTTATTTAGTGGGCTTTTATCAGCACTGCTTTTAAGAGCTATTGGTTGAACTGGTGCATGCATGGCGTTTTACAAATCTGAAACTGATGTTGACTGTGCAACCAGCATTAGGTTGATTTATTAAAAATTCACAGCAAAGTGTGGTCAACGTTCTGAACTGCTTTAATATTTGGAGTAAATGAACAGAACAAACATCTTTTGTTCTTTCTATTAATGTTTGATTTGTTCATTTATATGAATGATCATTCCTCATTTTCATTTTCAGCAAATTTGGTTTTAATTTTACATTTGAGTAGTCACTAATTATTTTTTTGTAAAAAAAAATCATATTACTAAGTAAGGGATTGTGTGTGAGTCATTATCAGAAAATAAGTCACAATAAGACTTTTTCACCCTGAAGGGTTGTATTTTTTCATATTGAGCAGTGGACAAATCCTTTTTCCACATATACCAAGGACGGTCAACTCCGTTCCTGATGGGCCAGTGTACAGTACAGCACAGTTTGGAGATTAACCTACTGCAATACATTTGGTTCAACTCACCTGTTCATTACCTGGCTTAGTGAGCTTGTTTGCACAGCGTGACCATGGAGCGCAACAATGCACCCAACACACAACACAAGGCTTAATCACACACACAGGGTGTTTTTCTCTTTCTGTCTCTTTTCTGAAGCTTTTTGTATCGGGTCGTACAAACAAAGAAAATCTTAATCTGTAGCATCTAAGTATGTTAGAGAGTCAACTTTGCCGGTACTCCGGATAGAAGTAACGGCAGAAAACCCTGAGATCGCCACAATCTGTTACCGTATCTCACCGTTATCACCATGCATTTGTCGAATGATATGACAGATGTGGGACAATGTTTTTTTCATTATCAAGAAAAATTAGTCCTGCAATTCAGTGGAACAGTGCATCATTCTGAGAAACTACATAAAGAATACATTTTGTTGTTTGCAATATTGAGCAGAAAATATGTAGCACAGTCACAATAAACAGCAGAGATGAAGCATGTACAAACCCATGGTGATACATTTTACATGTTGTGGAAAGCTCCTTATTTAGTTTTATTTCATAATCTTAACCTATGGGGTCCTTATGTGACCCATGCTAAACATTCTGGTGTTGTCAAGGATTAAGCAGAATTTAGTATCTTGTATCTAGTATCTTCAGAAGAAATAAAAATTAATAAATTAACAAATCAGTGTTACTATATTACTATATCTGAATTAAGAAATTAATTTAGCATAAACACCCAATGTATCACATATGAAACATTACAGATCTTTGATACTGAGGTGTAATTAAAAAAATAATAATCAGAAATGTGTTTCATGTGGTCCATTTGGTTTCTTTTTTACATCCCACATAATTTTCTATGAAGGAGAAATAGTTCTGGGTTCTTATGGCTTAAAGATGCTTTAGTACAAGAAGGGCATATTCATAACTGAGTGCTGAGTCCTGTGTGGAGAAGATGCGTAAAGACATGAGCCCATTGGTCCTGGCTGTTGTGTGACTGCAGTGGGAGTATAATAAAGGAACTGTAAACTTAAATACTGATTACACCAAAGACAAAAGAAGTGATTACACAAAATCTTAGTGCTAAGATGCTATTAATGCTATTTTTCTGTAGGTTAGTTTTAGTTGCAATGTCATCATTCAAATCAAGTCTCTGTCAATTTACAATCCAGCTATAAAGAGTGCTAACTTAGCATTACAAAATTGATTAAAAAATCAATTAAAAAATTGATGCAGCTTTTAAAATCATGCTAATTTCTAATGTCTCTATAGGGTTTGTAATATTATGTTATTGCTGCAAATATTTTTTCTTCATTGTATGGCAAACAAAAAAACACACCAGAATTAAACAAAGTGATACAACGTGATGATAATGCAACTTTTTACAATAAATAACATCAATGAAGTGAACTGAACCTTGAAGCAAATTTGGGTTTTTTTAAGCAACTTAAAAGGTGCAAGCATTGTGTATTATATATACTGCTATCTGAGGGCCTGAAGACCAGTGATGATTTTCAGACTCACAAAAAATCATCCAGATTTTATAAATATTTTGATGATATTATGTCCTGTAGATGATGACATATTCAAAGTTTTCACAATTTTATAAAGTTTAGTTTAGAATAATTAAGCTTATTAGTTGTAAAATGCTCCTTCAGCTCATCCTTTTAGGTGTCACCTACTTTTCCAGCTCTTTTTGACCTGTCCCAACTTTTTTGAGATGTTTTGTTGCATCAAATTCAAAATGATCAAATACGATTAATGTAATCCTATGTCTTGCTTTCAGCGTGTTTTTTTTTTAAAATTTGTTCTATTGTAAATGAAATATGGGTTTATGAGATTTGCAAATCATTGCATTTTATTTTATTTACATTTTATACAGCATCCTAACATTTTTTTGGAATTGGGTTTGTGTATCTACAATCAACCAGATTTTTAAAATTTGATCAGCATGAAAGGTGTTTCAGGAGAAATATTTGCTCTCCAAAAGGAACATAAGAGCAAGACTGCAGTTTGGCAAAGAACATTTAGGTAAAGACCTGGAGTCTCATTTATACCCAGAAAACAGGACCTAAAAGATGCATACGCCTTCCTACACAAACATTGTGATCTATAGAAACAAACTTGATAGCAGAATGTGTATATGTACACAAAATCTGACCCATGTGTGCAATTATTTTGGAGCAAAAAGAGTGTGAGCAAAAGTGTGAGCGGTATCAGTACATATATAATAATTCCTTGTGATAGTGAGTCATACACGTACATTTAATTTTATTTATTCAGTCACATATTAATAATAGTGAATAGATATATCAGTAAAATATATAATCAGACTCAAATCTCAACATACTCTACACTGTTAAACTATGTGCCGCAGCTGTTAAAATATAACAGAAATATGGTCGTGATTATCACCATCATTTGGACATGGTGTGAAACAGTCAGTCTGATGCTGAACACACATAAATATCACCATTACATTCCTGTGTAATTTAACATAATGGATGCGCTGGCATTGTTAGAAGAGAATGGGTGTTCAGTGAGCATGAAGATTGTTTGGCCCATGGTGGTGGTTCATAAGTCGATTTTTACCTTTTTTTGCCTGCGTTCTAACTGGTCAACAGCACGACGGCCTGGTTCAACAGCTCAATGGCTTCTTGATAAGGTAATAATTGTGTCATTTCTATTTGTTCATTGTTCAGGTATTGAATCATTTATCTTATAAAATGCAGGTGACAGAGGCAACCCTCTCAGGAGTTGGCTCTTCCCCCCTTTTCAAACCCCTGGAGTGCAAAGTAAAATCAATTTAACGTGCATGGGAGCTGTTCCAGTGCCACGGCCCGCGGCCGGTACGTTACATACTTCCAGGTATTTTCTGCTCAAATACTTGTATCATATATCATTGGAAAGCTAAGATTCATAAGATTCCAATTATGTATGCCAATCAATGAAACAGTCATAACTGTAGACGCAATAAACACTTTTGCCAAACCATGCTGAAAACAAGTTGACATCTCACTCACCTTTTGAAGATGAATATCCTTGCCAAGAAAAGGTTATTTTCAAATAAAAACATTTTTTATATCACCAAGGGTCCAAACAATGTACTCCAATAAAATAGTTAGTCCACGACAAGTCTAACATCCACAATCCACCATTTTTGGCTGCTGAAACCCTCTTCTTCCAAATTCTAGGAAGGTATGTTCCATAGTGATGGGTTGTTCTTGAACGATTCGTTCATTTTGAACAAATCTTTAATGTGACTCGGGAATAACGAGTCGTCTCGTGTGAGTTATTCGTTCAGTCGCGCATACGCAGCATCATCCTATAGTTTCTGTATAGGGATTATTGATTTACCTGTTTCGAGTCTTCGGGCTTTTCGAGTCGTTCGTTCATCACGTTACAGCCCCAGTTAACATTATGGGGTCACGTGATGAACGAACAACTTGAACTTGAAGACTCAAGAGATGAACTAATCAATTCTGTTTCCGGCTCAGGCTGCGTAGGTTAACATTATGGGGCTGTCACGTGATAAATTAACGACTCAAACCCGAAGACCCAATTTGTTTTTAAGGCCAACACTCCATGCAAAAAAATTAGGCGGACCTAAAGTTTTCTCTTTTTCAGTGTGTTTAAGATCATATTACTCTGTGACAATGATAATTAGACAGATTCTGACTGTTGTGGTGGAAACCTCAGAGTTTTCTTTCAAAAGAGCCCCCAACCATGCCTCTACTCCAAATGGTTCAAGAACAGCTTTAATTTTAATTTGGATATGCTTTTTAAGACGTTTTTGATGAAAATTGCAGGAATTATTTTAAACATGCATGAGGTGATTTGTATTTACCATGTTCAGTTGAACAATCCACATGCAAATCAACCCCAGATAGACTGCGATTTATAAAAGCGTACATTGTTTGCAGGTGTTTTCATAAATTCGACATTTTCTTTGCGTACGTCATCTTTTGAGTGCACATACACTTTTAGAATGAGTTATTTTGCAAAGTTTCATAAATTAGACCCCAGGCCTTTTGGAATAATGTGGATACAGTTATTTCCCCATGGTAACATGGAAGAGTGTTTAGAAATATAAGCAAGCTCAATTAAAATGTTATTTTATATAGAAATAGGAGGAAAAATCAGGGTAACTTTCATCATTATTAAATAACAATCAGTGGGAAAAGCTTCAAAGAATTTCACCATCAATGTCAGTTCAAATGGTTCAATAATACACAAGTGGAAAGCCTATGGAACCATAAGTAATAGTCCTCAGAAAGGAGAGTCATGCAAGATTTAATGAGAAAAACTGTGGTCAGTCAAAAACAGTTGCAATGGAAAGCAATGGAAGATTCATATAGTGTTTCAACAGGAGAATGAAGCTGCTTTATGATTATGTGAAAAAGTTTGATACAGAATTTTGAGCTCACTTTTTCAGCAATGACTTTTAAAACAATAAAAGCATGGCATTTAGGTTAAACAGCCAATCATGGGAACAGCCAACTGCTGGAACAATCAAGGAGCAGGTTGGGCATGTCGTGTAAACTGATGTAGCTCGGTAAAAAGTGATGCAGAACTGAGAGACAGAAAATGAAACTAACATTGAAGTTAATTCCAGTAAAAATAGAAATACTCTATCGGCTGTGATTTTATTCTGTTGTGTTTTGACAATCAAGTCAAGTCAAGTCAGTTTTACAGGTATAGAGGGATTTTTACATCTGCTGTTGTCACAGATCAGCTTTACAGTATCCAGGTCCAAACATAACACCAAAATAATAACAATTATGATTTATTATTATTATTATTATTATTATTATTATTATTATTATTATTATTATTATTTTAATTGTTGTTGTTTTTGTTGTTGTTGTTACCAAAGGCATACATGTACAACTATGAACATGCTAAATATAAAATAAGAAGACCTAGAAAGTCTCTATAATGCCATATGACCAATAAGTCTAAGACCTAATGAAAGAGCTCTAATTTAGTCAGAATGTGCTGAAATTGGATCACACTGGGGCAGTGTATTGTTTGTTTTTTGCCCTGAATTCTTGACAGTAAGTTGCTCAAAGGGCAAGGTCCTACTCACTGGACTACCGCTGTCCTAATGGCAGTAGTATTGGATAAAGGATGCTGTTTCCTTCATGAGATCACTTTTTAGTTTTAATGAACCTGACCAAAAAAATTAACCTGATCATATAAGGTCCCATTAGATGAATGCTGCACCCACTGTAAAAATATTCTGTATCTCCTGTCGTGTGTGTGTGTGTGTGTGTGTGTTCACCTTAGTATCACCACTGACTGCATCCTTCATTCTATTCGTTTTCTTTTATCCCATTACTCAGTCATATGTGTGAAGGTGAAAACTTCATAAACAAGTCACGTATTAAAAAATCAATTCTAGTGTCACCTTGCTAACTAGCCAGTCCCACCATGATAAACAAGTTTGTTTCTGCAGAAACATTTCCACTTTTTCCATTATTATTATTATTATTATTATTATTATTATTATTATTATTATTATTATTGTCGTTATTATTATTATCCCTCATTTTCACCACATTTGCATCTGTGGATGTTAAGCTGTGATGATATTCCTTGTTTTTCTTCTCATAACACTTTGCACTTTTGATTGAAGTATTGTTCCAATGCTGATGATAAACCAGGACCCATTCTGAAGTCTCAAAAATGTTCTAAAAATCTTTGAAATCTGTGATACGACCAATATAAAACACCACAACACAAATACAAAGGTCTGAACTTAATATAGATTATTATAAAGGTGCTATAGGTACTAAAATATTTTTTTATTATTGAAAAATGTATGTAATTGCGACAGCACCACAATTAAGAGTGAATGTGCCACAAAGATAAGTACACATGGTTATGCCGGTAGAGAGCAGTATGCCATGCTATACTGTACTTGGCCAACAGAGAGTGGCAGATAGCATCCGAGTGTGGCAATCAGTGCTTGTGAGTTTCACCTGGGCTAGTGCCTTCATAAGCCCATTTGTCCTTTTGGGTGGAGCAGGGTCCTTGTCTCTGGGCAGTCGTAGTTGATGCTCCTCACTGGCCACATTGGTCACAACTACGAAGCTCTAAGGCTTGTTTTTCAGGATCTCGCAGACAATGGATAGATTTCTTTGTCCCATTTCCTGCCCAACAGATCGCCTTTTACCTGCACCCAGAACTTGGCCCACTGACAAACACCACGCTGCCATTCAAACTCTACTCACTAGTGTTTTATTTTTTCACTTCTTCTTTAATACAGGGCTCTTATACCTGATTATTTAGCATCCCACCCCTTCTTACTAAGTTAACAACACCTAGTGAGTTCTTTCCACGAGTAAAGAGTGAATTGTCTTATGCTATGCCCTTGAGTCCCATCCAATAACTGTCAGGATGCTACATAGCTTTAAAACTATACCACAATACTGCATTTTATATAGTTATGGCTTTAATATTCTATAATGATTATTTAATACCATATATATTATAGGTATACAAATAATATGAAGAGAACATTTTATGGAGTTGTACTTTATTTTATAAAAATGATCTGATGGCATTTCCTCAGTCCAGTCCAGTTATTATTAATCGCCTGCAGTGAAGTACTGAGATTGATGATGATCTATTTACCCTTTATTAATGATGAGGTGGCTGATGGGGTAAAAAGGAGAGAGTATGTGCTACTGTACAATTCCTCTCTCCAGTTTATAAACCCTTCTGTTATTGCCACAAAACTCAAACATGGATTCATCAATAAACAGGACATTTTCAGCCATCTGCTGTGAAACGTTTGCATGTCTAAGCCCATGGTAAACATTTTGTCTTGTTTGCCTTCCTGAGAAGTGTCTAACAGCTCTGGGCTGTGAACCGCTACCCAGCCGTGGAGTATTTCAAACCGTGCCGTGGGCCGGTACCGGGCCGTACAAAAAATTAAACCTTTTTTTAAAAACACGACCTTAATCCATAGCATCTAATTATGTTTGAGACATCAGCTTTGCCAGTATTCTGGATGAACGTCATGGTGGAAAACCCTGAGATCGCCACAACAGCAAGCTTAGTCTGAAAAGACCGTTTATGCGTTACCGTAGCAACCAGAGCGCATGAGGGGCAGAGGACGACATTACTCTGATTGTTGTTAGCAAATTTTAGGAAGATGCTACTAATAAAGTTACATAATTACACAGTGGATTCACGTTTATTATTATATTTACAAGATACCACAGTTTTTGTGTTGGTCGTATCATTTTATTTTGTTGTTTTTATCCGCGAAAATTCTGTCTGACATTAAACTGGTCCACCTCTGTCTACAGAACTGTCCTTTGGGAGCACTGCTATTTAGCCTTCTTCTGACTGTAGTCTTACTGATTGGAGTCGCTTGCCCTTTATTCAGCACATGCTGTTTTAGTAGAGGAGGTGCTATTCTGCTTCTCAGTGAATAAAGCTTTGTGTTTCAGTCGTCTGATGATTTTTGTCCACCTGACCGTTGTTTGGTACAAATGGTCCAGTGTTCAGAGTTCCATTCACTGTCCTCTAATTATATGTCCAATTGTGCTCCCAAACAGATGCCTTGTATAATGCATTCTGAAGAAAACTGAACTGATGTCTTATTGATAATAGGTGACAATGACAACAGATGAGCATGGGTTTGAATGGAAAGGATATGGCACATGGAATTGTGATGTTTCATAAATGTGCTTACTTGCAGTTCAGTTGCAGTAGACACCAACAAGGTAGGTTTACTTAGGTACAGTTTTTGAATATCAGTACTTAACATTAGTATAATTGTTGATGATTTATATTCCTCCACATCTGAAAGAAAAATATACCACTTAACTTCTAAGAAGGTCCTCCTTACTCGTTACTTTTTGTTTTGTTTTTTCTTGTTGAGTTTCCTTTTCTCATTGGTTCATATGTTCCTCACAGGACAACAGCCAATCCCAGTAAACTGGCTAGTTCAGAGAGCTGCGGCAGTTTTGGACCGGTAATAATGGCTTCAGCTAAATGATGAATAGAAAACTACCTTACCTCACCACAAATGGCCTCAAATCCATGTTTGAGATCTTTAAAATAAAAAAAATATTAGTAATATTTCAAATGTTTGCTCTGTTTACCTCACCCAAAGCAATATGCAATACTATGAGCTGTGTTAAGACTGCAGTACTATTGTTGAGGTGTGGTGATGGGTGTTAAATGTAAAAAAAATTTAAATGGCTATTCGTTTGATATTTCAGTCATTTAAATTATGTAGCAGATTTCACAAGATTTTAATTCTACAGACTCAACAGTCAAGCCAGTACAGTTAGTCAGATGTTCCAGAGTCATTGGGTTTTATAAGTGAGTTAAACATAAAAAAAAATTGTATATTTGTTACTTAAGTATTTTTAAAGCAAGTACTCCAATATTTTAACTCAAGAGTAATTTTGGCTGCACAGCTTTCACTTGTAGTGGAGTGAAGTGGTATGAACGCGGAACAGGTCAAATCCAAGGCATTTATTACAAAATCCACAATTTAAAACCAGAGTCCAAAGAGCAAGCCAAAAAACAAAAAATCAATAAACTAAGAATGATAAGAGACAAAGGGAAACAACGCTCAGTAAGTCTGTTAGGGCCAAACAATACTTCCTAGACAGAGGATCTGTGAATTTGACGTTGACCCTGGTTCCTGGTCTGGGACTCTGGATCTGGATTCCTCTCTTGACCATTGATCCTGAATCTGGGGTCTCAAATAAACTTTGACTTGGTGTATCTACACTTCAACTTAAATACAGGAATCATGTACTTTGTCCACCTCTGCTGTTCAGATGTTCCAGTTGAAATTTTTCTTCACGTTATACTTCTTTAGTTTTCTCTTATACAATTGATTCTATTAAATGTGATTTTTCTCATTTTCTTTCTTTCTACTTACCTTTATGTAAAACTCTCTAAATGGTGTTTGTGCATAAAAGGTTATACCATGTTTACCATACCCTCACTCATAGTACTGTAAATGATGTTACTGTATTTGTACGCATCCTTAATCATTTCATTTCTTAAGTAACAGCATCCCTTTATAATGTGTTCTACATTATAATTAGACGTGATAATTACATTCTGTTCTATTTATTGCCACCTTCTGAGGTAGAGATTCACGTTTCCAAGGTAAACATTCGTTAATTATCTATAACATTATTATTATTGGTATTATTATTACCACCAAAGTGACTTTCCCTAAGAAAAGAGACATTTTCATGAGAGAAGGTGGAACATTATGCATAAATGGTGATCAAATGAACGCCCTGCTCTGTTTTAGATCAGCCGTGGTCCATCAGCGTTTGGCAATGCTGCTGTATGTACTGGGAGAATGGCAGTCAAAAGAGGTCGCACTAAAATAGCTGCCTAAAAGCAGTTCTGAAATGTGTCATTTGGCTTCTCCTTAATGGCAGGTGTGCCCGATTTTTTTGTGCCCGTATCAAAAAAAAGGTGAAAGCTCTAAAATGTCTGTGCGATGTTTACCGCACATCAGAGACAAGTAGAGGACTGCACATTTACCCGTCAGCACTGATATCCACTTCAAAGCCATGTGCTTTCAACATCTGAAACAGCGATGCCGGCAAATGAGAAGCCTCTTGACCTCATTTTTTAATAGTGATACCCTCACGCGCCTAAACGGGTCCTTGGTTTGCATATCACAGTAATCCAATGGGTTTGGTTATGAGAATAACTTAAGGGCCAGAAGATGAGAACTGTGGGTCTAATGTGGATGGATTGCTAATAAAGATGAAGGAGCAGTAGTTTGTCTTCTGCACTAATGAACACTTATGTACTGGCTCTTTAGTACAGGCTCTGCCATCAGTACTCATTGTAGCTGGCAGCGGATTTATAGCCAGGGTCAGGCACTTCACAAAAAGCAAGTTTGTTAATTAGAATGCAGCTTAATTAGACACTTTCTTTTACATTTTTTCTGCCCTAACAAGATATTGGCATGTTAGTGGATGCATATTGAGCAACCCGAAATCAAATAAGTCAAAGCACCATTCTCAAAATTGAAAAGAGTTCAGATTTGTGAATTAGCCATTTGTAGCGAGTGATCAGCTTGTATAAAGCAGTGAAAATGATTCCTAATCTTTTGTGCCAAAGCCCCACTTGACTCTACTTGTTAAATTGACTATAAAATGTACAAAATATAACAAAAAAAATTATTATTAAATCATTAATGGAGACGAATTGGTCAGTTCTGCATCCCCATGATCCAGACAGTAGAGTGAAACAGGATCGCTGGTACCTCAAAGTAGTTCAGAGAGAGAGAGAGACAGAGAGAGAGGAAGAGAGAGAGAGAGAGAGACAGAGAGAGAGGAAGAGAGAGAGAGAGAGAGAGCGATAGAGAACGAGAGTGTAACTATTTTAAGTAATTATTTAAAGCAATGAACATTGTGGTCTGAGTGCAGGAGCTCTGGCAAAACTCTTTATGACAGCACAACTAAAGGGGAGAACCAGGAGGAACACAGACATGAGGGCAGCCTGGGTCACAAGGCAGCCAACCACTCGACCATCAACAAACCTGAGTGAACGCATCAGGGTGTGAGGCGACAGCATCCAAGCATCCCAGTTTACCAGAAAACTGCCCCCTGCTGTGACCTTTGCAACATGGGGACCCTGCAATAAGCTGCACCTTGTAATCTAAGTAGGCGTGGTGGATTATAAGGGAAAATAATGGGTTTTTTTTTTTATTCTTGTTCAATTTATGGCATAAAAAGGCAAAAAAAATTATGCATCAATGTTTGCTGAAAATATTGTGTATTTTTTCCAGTTCCTAGCGAAACTGTGTAACATATTTTCAAATAAAAAATCACCAATATGGTATTTATCAAGGGGTGCCCAAACTTTTGCATAAAACTTTATATATTTAAATATAAAAATAAAATATATGCAAATATTAAAAAATGCTCATTAACACCAATAGCTAATCAGCCTGTCACATGGTGGCAACTCAATACATTTAGGCATCTAGACCAGGGGTGCTCAATACGTCGATCGCGAACTCCCGGTCGATCGCCAAAACATCGGTAGTCGATCGCGGAACCCTGCCAATCAACATAAACTACCGCGCACGTGAGACAACACAGCGTAAAAATGAGTGATCCATGAGCCACAGGAAACACTGCAGTACAGATGGAGCCAATCATCCATCCCCACTGTGGCGTTTGGCAGTTGATTGACACAGAACAGCCAATGAAGTGTCATCAGTTGTAACAAGCGTCACCGTGCATGCTCGGTCAACCGCGCGCGCGAGTGCAAAACTCCGCTGTCACCTAGTTAGCGGCTAACGGTTTATTTACTTCTAAAGAAAGGGTGTAAAAACGAGTGGAGGAGCTGGAGCAAGTAAGAAACCAAAATCAGACTGTTCATTAAAAAGTACAACACTGACTACACACCAAAAAAAAGGGGATTATAGCTGGACTTTGCAACTCTGGCTGTTGATGGTCATAAATGTACATCAGAGGGGGCAGTGGTGGCCTAGTGGTTAGGACTTTGCCCCTGAAATCTGAAGGTCCCAGCCCGGGCACCACTGAGGAACCCTTGAGCAAGGTACCGTCCCCACTTCACTGCTCCCCGGACGCTGTTGACAGCTGCCCGCTGCTCCACGTGTGCACGTGTGATGGGTGAAATGCAGAGCACAAATTTTGTTGTGGTGCACTGAGTGCAGTGGTATTCACAATGATCGGAAAACACGAATCACAATCACAATCACAATCACTGCATTGAGCCAAACATGTTCATGCTGCTATGCAAGATAAACAATATATATTTTAAGTATAAAGTTTAAGTATAAAATTGATGAAGGGAAGAAAAATGAATAAATAAATATTACATTTAAAAAATTGTTGGTAGATCTTTTAGACTTGGTCAATTTAAAAGTAGCTTGCAAAATAGCCAACAAATAACTAATCTTTACAACCAAGGTCTGCAGAACACCATCTCTGAAAACATCCTTGAAACAGATGGGCTACAACTGCGGAAGACCACACCAGGTGCAACTTCTGGCATAAACAATATGAAAGCATGGCTCCATCCTGCCTTGTGTCCACAGTTTAGGCTGGTGGTGGTATCGTAATGGTGTAAAAACAAAAAATCTTGACACACTTTGGGCCAGTTGAACATCTTGTAAATGCCACAGCCTACCTGAGTATTGTTGCTGACCATGTCCATCTCCTTATGACCTCAGTGCACTGTCTCCTGATGGCTACTTCCAGCGGGATAATGCATGTTTCTGGTTTCTTCAACATTGCGATGAATTCACCAGACTCCAGTCACCACATCTCAATCTCAAGTGGAATGGGAAATTTACATAATTAATGGGTAGCTGACAAATCTGTGGCAACTGTATAAAATTAATGGGTCAAAATCTCGGCAGAACATTTCCAACACCTTGTTAAATCTATGCCAATGATATATAATGTGTTTATTGTGCTAAAACTGGGTAACATTGAGTCATTGGGGCCTGAATGGTATCAATTAGTAAAATCAGGTGTAATTATACTACTAAAATGAAATTTTGTTGTCATTTTCAGAATTTTAGTCACATTTAGTTAGCACAGAAGTTAGCACACCCTTACACAGGCCTGGACGTGAGAAATTGTGTAAGAAAAATACGTTAAAACCTAATGGTTTCAAGATTAAACTGAAGGAGCTCAGATCCCCACTTCACTGCAGAATGAAACATTGCACGCTCACCACCATGGACCATTAAGAGCTGGAGCTGCTCATGCGACAGCAGCTAGAACGATTGTGGGAAGAAGGAGTTATGGAGTTAATTAATCAAAATACAATTCCCTTTCTTCTCAAAGTATTACTTCTACCTTTGACTGGAGATGCCAGAATGAGCGTAACAGTCATCTGAATACGGTGGCCAGTTTAGATCATTTTCAACATGGTTAGGATGAAGGTTTTTCATATAGTACCTGATTCAATTCAATTCAATTGTTGTTGGGGAAATATGGTATTGCTGCATGTTTAAGTGGTTATACACAAACGGTTTTGTTGTTCTATCAGGGATGTGACATTTATCTCCATATTAGCCTTGTACTCCAGGCACGAAAGAAGAAAGAACTCAGACACCAAACATGTTTTGACTTACTGACTATTTGGGTGATAAATAAAACGTGGAGAAGGTCGTAGCCCAGACTTTATATTCTGGTGAGCCCTGCTTGGATCTAAGGTCAGTCAAGTGAGGCTAGAGGCTGAGACGCATATATGGTCAGTTTGGTCAGTTTCAGTTGTAGTAAGACAGGGTCTAACATTCTATTCCACCTCTTTTCCACTTCAGCGCTCCACAGTGCAATATCTTGTTTACCAGCTGAAAAAAGGAGAAGTCTGGCTGAATTATTTAGAGTGTGTACAAAATGTTCTTCTCTGCAGTAAATAAATGTGCACCAAGAGAACTGCCATGCCCAACTTACCAACCAATAGAAACTGTAAAGACAAAAAGAGGAAGACCACAGCAAAAGGTTCTTTGGCAATCTGATCTCTTTCTGCATCTGAGAAATGAAATTATATGCTCTTCAACAAGAAATGATCTGTGCTTCCAGGAAGCTGTCATTGTGATGTCTTCTTGGCCTTGTGCAACTGGGTAAAATATACAGTTTGTCTTTTTATAGAATATTGACAGACAGCAGATGAGTTTAATGAATTCAGAACAAATTTCTGTCATCATGCGTGTGTGTGTATTGATGGACATGTCCTGTTAAATAAACAGGAAATGTAAAATTTCTCTGTTAAACAAAGAATTAAAAATGAATTTCAAATCAAACCAGACTTTGTCATCTAAGTTCTCTACCATCCAGACATAGAATTAAGTGCAGTTCAGAAAGAGTTTGTAGCATTATTTTAAGGTTTATGGTTCTTATGTTTGTTTTTTATCCTATTATATGCAATAATTCATAAGCAATGACTGCCCCAATTAACTTGCATATTGGGATATTTCTTTATTATGTTTTTCATGTCTATATTTTGCACAAGCACCCTTTCCAGGAAAGTTGGACTATTTTTACAAAATGCAATAAAAACAAAAATGTGTTGTTAATTTATGTGAACATTTATTTAACTTTAACTTTTATTTTTGTTAATTTAATAGTTTTTATTAGTTTTATCAACCAACTTCATTGTATTTTGGAAATATACACAAATTTAGAATTTGTTGCAGCAACACACTCAAAACAGTTGGGACAGAGGCATCTTTACCGTTGTGTTATATCACATTGAATTTTAAACTGAAGTTTTGGAACTGAGGATACTAATCGCATTAGCTTTGCACCTGGAAATGCTTTTTTAAATTCTTGCTTGATTTAAGCCTTCCACTGCTCAACAGTCTGTTGTGGCTATTTTGTGATTATCCTCTGACAGCAGGCCAGTCTTTTCACAATATAATGTACTGTAGATGTTAAAACATCTCTTTTAAGATGTTTACAAGCCTTGTAAAGAGCCTTGAACGCCAACTATCAATCTTTGCAGACACCAGTCGTTTCTTGTGGAGAAGTTAATGAAACTTGCTGGGTTTGAATATTTCTAATATAACAAAAAATATTTTTGTGTACCTGAAGCTTTAATTATTACACATTTATTTAATATAAATAATTCTATATTTATAAATAGCAATCTTTTTTAAACAATAGAATATATAATATATCCACATCTATTTCACACACAAAGTAATACAAATAAAAATAAAAAAATAATAAAAGTATAAAAATCTATTTTAAAAAATGTGGTTTGTATAGAACGTTCTACTTTGAATCCAGGCTGTTTTAAGTCATGAAGCCTATTTTGGAATTAAGACTATAAAAAAATTATATAAACCAATTTCTCGAGTGGTGCTACTTCGACTCTAGGCGGTTTGGTGTTTTACATATTCAAACACACCTGGTTCAACACCATATAATTGCCAGGTTTATTGAGTGTGTTTGAGGCGGGGAACTTCCAAACTGTTTGGACACTGGCTGTCCAGGACCAGATCTGCCCACCCCTGTTCTACATGAGGAAAAGAAGAGATACTGGTCTATAGTTGTCAGTGACTTCTAGAGTGTCATCTATTGGTGTGACTTCATGTGATCTGAAGGCATAACAAGTTGTCAAAGAGTTATTTAATATGTAAATGTGTAAAAGGAGAAGATCCAAGGATGTGGTCAGAAGCGTAGATGATGGGATAGGATCCATTAGGGACATGGTAGGATTGCAGAGTGTCATGAGCTGAAGAACATAATTAGAGGACTGGATGGAAGACTGAAGGAGGTGGTAGCTATTTCTATAGTTGAAGGACAGGAGGAGGATGTTTTGAGGTATTCAGGGATTTTGGAGGAATGGAGCAGATGAAGTAAGTGAGCACAGATTGCAGTGGTGGGTGAAGATATGCTGAAGCTGTGGTGCGTGGGGTCGGTCTGAAAGACCAAAGATGGTAGCTCTAGTAAAGACAGGGTAAAGGTTGTTATACATTAGTTAGAAAGACAATAGATGACAAAATCATGAGAAGAGTTGGCTTTTGAGAGGTTGACATTTCCAAGAAGCAAAGGTGGAGAATCATTGTCTGGGAATGAACTGAGAATGTCCAGTTATACTGAACCGGGGCATTATAGACAACAATGATGTAGCGCTGGGGTGCCCAATTCTGGATATCCACTACCCTGGAGAGTTCAGATCCAAGTCTGAAGGGTGGTGCATCTTCAGGACTGGAGTTGATCATACATGATGTAGACTCTAGTTTGATGAATTACCAATGAATGAATGAATTTGAGACGTGAACAAGGGTGAGCACCATGAAAGAATAAAGTATGAACATGTAATGCACATGAAAGTATAAATACACAATGAATTTGATTTACCTATGACCTACGTTCAGCTATGATGAATTTGGGTCTACTCTTTGTTAGCCACTAGAGGGAGGCACAGAGCTCTCGCTTAGTAATCAAAGGCCAATTGGCTGCACCTGTACCACTCCTTACTTAAGGCACGTACACCAGGCTTGCATTGCTGAGTGTTTGGGCCAAACACTAGCGGTAAAGCCGGGTAACGGTATCCTAGGTTGTGTGAGGCGAGTTGGCATAGCGTAGCTATCGTTCTCTTCAATGTATGGAACTAATTAAAGAGACCATCAAATTTGACTTCCCCTGCTGTCTCATGAGTTTGGCTCCGTGCCACACTCTCATTTCTGTTTCATTCTCACAAGCTTGTCGATGTTTTCATCCTGCCATTTTCTTCCTTCATTTTTTCTGGAGGTCTCATCAGATTTTTACAATGTTCTCTCAAGAACTTGCCTCCTATTGACATCGGGTACAGGTCTGAACTGTAGATGCTCTTATCTAGGCAACACTTTCATGCTGTTTCATGTCGCATAAGGTCATGCGTTATTCCGAAATATTCAATTGTGAACACTAGGTTCCTATTCTCATCGCAGGCAAATTACGAGTCTATAAGTAGCCATTTCGGTTAGTTTGAGGAAAATGGCTGTACACAGACTTGAGCTATACATTTGCTCAAAATGCGACAAATGGCTACAGGATGTTGCTGTAAATTACATGAGGAGTGCGAGCATAAAAAAAGAGAATTCATTCAGCAGAGTCTTCAAAAGTACCCAGATGTTCAGGAAAGGTTACTAATAAAATAAAAATATGAGATCTTCAGAGTAAGTTCATGCCTCTACCGGAGTAATGACAGCATTCTCAGGTGATGGTGAGGTCAGGTCTCAGGGATCTATGCCCTGGGATGTACAAGCCTTTCATTTCTCCATCTTCCTGCTGTTCCTGCGATGTGGGTAAGAGGAGAGCAAAAAATGGAGAGGTTGGAAGAATCAGAGGAGAGTCGACTGCCCATTTCTTCAGTAAAGATGCCTATTACATTAGGTGGACAATGTGGAGTCTAGTAGGGGGAGTTATTAACCCAGTGGAGTTCAAAAGGAACAATGTGGAGTGAGAGACTGATGTGTGGTGCCATTTGTGAGAGTTAAACGGGTCTGTGCCTCCACCTTTTCCAGTCATGCCGAGGAGAGCTGCTGGTGTTGAGATCTTTGGTGTAAACCAACAGCCAAGAAGTGGAAAGAATAAAAAGATCTCGAACCAGAGTCTTTCTTTTGACCAGAAGAACTCCAAAACCCATTATATTCCCAAGTTGGTGGTTATGGATCTTGTAAATTTATGGCACCGTGATGGGAGACCAGCAGTAACGTTGCATGAACAAAGGTTGAAGATCAGCTGAGCTGCTGTGTTGAATCCTTCACAGAACCTTGATTGGGTTTGAAGGAAGACCAGCCAATGGCGAGTCTGGACAGGACAGCACCAGTGCCTGGAGTGTCCTTGTGGTGTATTCTGGCTTGAAGTGGATGTAATGGACCTTGATGATGGCTGATGTAACCGAGGCCACCTTGTGTCAACTGGAGAACTAAATTTAAAGACTGTAATATCCATAAGATTGCAATATACAGCAGGAGATGGAGTAATATGGCTTCTTTCATTGCACCATGAAGAGTAAGGCATTTGATTCCACTCTCTAGCCTTTTAGGAAGCCGACCACCAAAGCCGGTTAATACCACCTTCATAAATATCATATTTTCAACACAAGCAGGGTGTTTAACAGGCTGGATTTTACATCACCTCCTCCTGACAGCCCACTTATGTGGAAAGGTCGGCGTGCCCTGCTGGGAGAGAGAGCGGGGGGCTGCGTTTGTGTTGTAGAAGAAGAGAAGGGACCCCTGCGGAATCCAGCTGTGCCTGTTTGTTTCTGCCCTGCTGCTGATCAATGGGATTAGATTCTGCTTTACACGCCTGAATCATCGCTCATGCCAGACTGCGTGTGCATTGCTGCTGCACAAATGGGTAGGAGCTGTTTGCACAACAGCAGCGCCCTCTACCAGTCTGTGCAGCCACTGCAAAGTGAGGACCGGACCAGTTTTGAACCTTTTTCATCCAACTGTTTACGTAGTCATACATGTTCATTCTCATCTTCCGAAATTCATCTATTATTCAAGCCACTTATCCACTTCCGGTCAAGGGGAGGCTAGAATCAATCCCAGCTGACAGAGTGAACACATTCACACGCACCTAGGAACATTTCAGTCAATGGGAGGACACCGGAGCTTGTACACCCCACGCAGACCCAGGAATCGAACCCAGGACCTTCTTCCTGTGACTGCTACTCCGCCACTGTAATTGGACACACCCTAAATGTAGCTGTGTCGTGCATTTATTAATGGTGCCTATTACGTATCATTAATGGTTTTCATCTGATACCAAAAAATAAGGAAAAAATACATTTTCTACAAATTTTGGTGTAATAGCATATTTCTTTTATTTGGCATTATAAGTTTGGGTTAAAGATACAACATAAAAGTATATTCAAATACATTTTAAGTGACTATATATACACTGATAACCATCTGCCTAATATTGAGTAGGTTAGTCTTAGTGCTGCTCATTAACGACCATCAGTGGGATCACACCACACTCCCCAGATGCATCAGTGAGCCTTGGGGACCCATTTGATTTGTCCTTGGATCACTTTTGGTTGGTACTAACCACCTTACACCTGGAACTCAACAAGGAGATGCTCTAATCTAATCTTCCTTACGCTTCTCAAGCTTCAAGAACTGACTGTTCACTTGCTGCCTAATATATTCCACAAGTATATGCATGTGAATGGGCTGCAGTAAAGACACAGTATTTATACACATTTATAAACAGACCATCAATACCATACTGTAAAGACTGGCCTCAAATCAGTCGTAATAAAAAGATAATTCTAGATTAAAATAGAACAATGAATTCACTTTACTATGGCAAGAACACGGCACAAGACAATGAATCTGGCCTCATTACCTCTGCTGGCTGTCAGCTGTGTTCCACTCGTATGAACACTCTGTCCATAACATTATGGAGGTCTGACGGTAAACACACTGCTTTCCTGTGCAGGTAATGAGGAATGTCTGATTTGGTTTCTTTCTTTCCCACAGCTGATGTCATCATGGAAATGCAGTTTAATCTTTTAGCATTTGTTAATTATTGAGATCCGCACGGTCGCTTTTAAAGTGTCTGACAGTCTCCACAGAGTGCAGACTGAATAAAGCTGCTAAAAGTGGCCTATAGGTTATTAGATTACAGCTCATTCCCTTCAGTCAGCTTCTGCTGTGTGGAAACGAGTAAATGTGAACTGTGTCTCATGAAAAATCTCATGTAATTTTAATGAAACGCACCTCTGCTCGTGTAAGTGTCACTTTAAACGAAGGCAGTCAGTGTGCGAACTGGAGCAGTGCTGAGGTCTTCTAGGACTGTGTTAAATGTTTCAACCATTGTTCAAAGTTGTCCATGTGTGAACACATTTTTTCTAATGTTGAGAATATAAGAATTTAACCAAAAATAACATTTTCAGCTTGTTGTACTCGTTTCTCTCTCCTGGGTCAGTTATTTCCAGTCTCTTCCTCATTACATCTGTATCTTTCCAAGTTGCACCTTACAAAAAGTGTTTCCTCTAGTTTCTCAGGTGTGGATCTGTCCACAGGTAAACGGGTATTTTTGAAAACGGTGATTTTAATAAAAAAAAAACAAGCACGGTTTTGAAAATATCTCTGTCCACACAAACACAAAAAAATGATGCCAAATGCTGTTTAATAATCCGAAATAACTCTAAACTGTACAGCAGTGCTGGCCAATCAGAAGCCTTTGGGGTGGAGTCATTACTGTTTTCAACACGGCGTACAGTGTAATGTTCAAGGAAATTATTTATCCATTATCCAAATGCTGTTTTTAAAAATTGTTTTCAGGGAACAAAAACAGTATTTAAATGTGGATAGAAGGCCAAAACACACAGAAAATGTAATGTTCTCAAAATTACCTGTGTTTAGATATTTAATTTTCCGCAACAATTAAAACATTCGAGTAATCTGAAGGAGTTTCCGTGTATAATGGGCAAGGGTGAATGTGTGTGGTCTGTAACCATGAATCACTCTTACCAAAGAGCGCAGGAAGTAGGAACTTAGCGCAGACGGAGCAAAGACATTGAAATAATGGATTTTAATGAAATACAAACAGTGGTGTAGACCAACATTATATATAGTGGTATCTAGTCATAGACACAACTAGGAACACCTGGTGAAGGGCATGGACCAAAACAGGGACTCTTGACAAGACAGGGACACCATGACTTGTGCAGAGGTTCTGTTGATTTCTCTGGGCTTGGATGCAGTTGAGATGGACCATCATGCATTGGGAATGTGTATTGTGGTTAAAAAAATCAATATTTTTAGCCTTTTTTGGTAAGAAACGGGCTCCAGATTAAAGAAGTAAAGAAAGTATCCAGATCGTTACCTGCACAAGTACAAAAGCTGGGGTCTGTGGTATGGGCCTGGGTATGTGCCCACATTAATGGCAAAAGAACAGAGACTCTAGAGTGACTGAGGCTTAGACAGTTTGTGCCACTGCGGCATTTTCATTATGCATTTCAGTGGGTTTCAACCTCAAGCACCCTGTTAACTGAAGTACGCAGGCTGTCTGCTGAAAACATCTCACTCAAAACTTTAACTTGCTCTGTCTATCCACACACATCTAATGGCAAACAAGCGACCAGCAGCCTTCTGTGCACACCAATGAGTTTTTCTTTAACTTCTTTATTTCTTTATCTTTATCAAGCGCAGTCGCATTTTACCAAACTGTTTGTAGTTTTCAGCCTCCTCTCAATGTACATGTATGAAACCATTTAAACAAAAATAAAACGAATAAAACAGGGGATTGTTTGAAAATAAAAATGAAATTAGAGACATAAATGATCAGATAAAATAAAATAAATAAAAATCTGAAAGGTAAAATAAGAATGCAGAGTGAAATCTTACATTGCATCAGTAGACTGAATAATCTTTTAGAGTAAGAGTCACTTCATGCTGCAATGTTTTTAAAGAATTATAATTTTTTTTACTTCAGGTAATTGTGATTTTTGTCAACTAGTACTCCACTTATTTAAAGCAAGTTTGATGTTTTTGTTGAAGCTGAATCCTGGCTTATGAGACAGAATTTGCAGTAGAACTGGTTCTTGTGCAGTTTACTGTATCTCACCATCCGTGGTCACCCCCATCACACAAAGTGCACCACAGTGAAATGTGAGCTTTAACCCCTCCACAGGTGAAGCAGCTATCAACATCGCCTGGACGTTACCTTACTAAACAGTTTCTTTCATTTGCATGGGCAAGGTCCTAACCACTAGCCCACCCTCACAATGCATTCTGGGTGTGTTTACACCTTAGTGTAATCCAAATGAGCGAAAACGTGTGTTGGTGTAAGGAATTAATTGTAACGGTTGCAGGGTTGGGTAGGAAGTAAATGCAGTCAGGACTTAAACTGAAAACTGGAATTTTAATTACATAAACTTAAACACAAAAAAAGGTTACAGGAAGTTTCAGACATGCTTCAACTAAGACCAACAACCAAACACACAGATCAAGGGGTAATTATACAGGTAGCAAACCAGGGACGCCTGTGAGGGGCGGGAATGGAGCAGGACATGTGACAAACAAGGCGGTAACCAAACCCAAAACAAGAACCCCTGGCATATAGATACATGGCAAGTGACAGTCATGACAGAAATTGCAAAAACATTTTTGATTTAACAACAAAAATGTGTAATTTACATATTGCCTTTCACAAGCTCAATGTAAAAAAACTTGGGTGAGAAGTGGTAGCCAAATTCCAAATGAGGCAGAATTTACAGCATGTATATAACACAAAAATCAACATTTGGAAACGGACAGTGAACAGTGTCCCATAATAATAACAAGGGAATGATGCACAGAACTCATCATAGAGCTGTTGAAACATATGAGAAAAAACACAAATATACAAAATAAAAATAAGAATAATCATATATACATAAGCACCAAGAAATCTTTTACAAGATCTATAGAAATATTGGAGATTTGTGATTTCAGATCATTGTGCACACAGTGCACCACAACAAAATTTGTCCTCTACATTTAACCCATCACACGTGCACACGTGGAGCAGCGGGCAGCTATCAACAGCACCTGGGGAGCAGTGAAGTGGGCATGGTACCTTGCTCAAGGGTACCTCAGTGGTGCCCAGGGTGAGACTTGAACCTGCAAACTTCAGATATCAGGGGCAATGTCCTAAACACTAGGCCACCACTGCCTAGTGGTGTATAAGTAAGGTGTATAAATATGTATAAGTATGAGGAGATGTGCTAGATATATAAAGAAATATACATATATGTGAATAGCATATGTGTACATATAAACATTATATTATATATTATACATACAGAGTGTGTACTCTCGTCCACCACAGTGAAAAAAATGAAACAAGAAGAGAAATAATTTGCATGTGCTCAGTCTGACTGAGTGCAGGTCTGATGAATAAGAAGATATAAATGGCAGTTTTTCCCTCCAGCACGCACAGCATGCACACCCTGCACGCTCCCGTATAGAGCCAAAGACCAGTTTCCTTAGTTCCGCTTAATCTCACAGGTCTAAAATGTGTGTGGTGCATATGTGTGTATAGTGGGGGGTGTGCTCAGCGTGCAGTCCATTCAGCAGAAGCACCTGCAGCAGCAGAACCCCACCTGCCGCGCTGTCGGCTTCCAGCTCGGCGTCGTCTGCCATCACCAATTAAACCCCATCATTCCCCATTTACACTTCACGCACCATTATCAGCTGCTGTGCAGAATCTGCTTTTTGTAGAACTGCATATGACATTCAGAGCACTTTACCTCGACCTTTTTTTTAAACGGTTTTCATTCGCGGAGGCGTCGCGAGATTGGCTAGGGCAGGCAGGCTCCTGCAGAGGAGAAAATGCCGCAAACCATTTCAAATTTTCATACAATTATAGTAATATATGGCTTCCTATGCGGCCGCTGTTGGAAAGGCTGTGGTTTAGATTTCATGCTAGGAAGAAGCACCTGCTCATTCCGGCTCTTGCCTTAGATGATGTGGTGAAAGGCAGGGCTGATGAAAAGGAGGTGGTTGAGTGGCTGCACAGTGGCTTGTGCAATAACCACAACGCCAGCCCATTTAAATGATGAATGTAGGATTGTGGCAGTTATTCTAAATGAGCCAAATGACACAGAACCGTGTACTGAGCTCTCAAATCATGCCCTAAAAAATGATGATAACTCCTCCCCTATATCGTCTGTGAGCATGTTTTGTAAAACTCATTACAATTGTGGATGTTGGAAGGGATACAAGGTTACTTTTATACACAGAATAAATTATAGCATTTAGCATGCCCTCACATAAAATCACGCACACACACATTAAACCTCAAAAACAAATATTTGATAATTGAATATTAAGTGAAAAAACAATATAAAAAGATAAAAAATGAATCAAATAAAACAATTCTGTAATAATGCTTTGTCCTACACTTTGGGACTAGAAACCACCATTCAGAGGAAAATTGAATAACCCATCCTCTGTACCTGTCTAGACAGGGATGTGACTCACCTATCAGATGACTGGACCATCTCATTATCTGATTCGGTGAGTTTTTCTCTGACCGAATCACACCACCAAAAATACATCCATGGCTAAGTGGATTTTCTTTCAAATGTTGCATTTACTTGTGGCAATTAACACAACCTCTGCCAATATATTAAGCAATTATGGGTCTTGAATTGAACAGTGTCTTGTTGAACATGAGTGACCATCAGGTTCTTGTTCTCCCTTCTCCCTCGATTGCTCAGTTTGGCCCTGGGACCAGTTCTCGTTGAGCCAAACTTCTTATTTCAGAGGCCACTGTGCTCTCGGGAAACTTCAGTGCAGCAGAACTTTTTTTGTAGCCGACCCCAGACCTGAGCTCTGACCTCATGGCCATTTTTTCCTCTAATGTTCCTTCTCAACATTGTGACCTTCAGAGGGGTGTGTTTTTTTCCATATCATGTTCCATCAATTTAATTTACCACACTTGGAGTCCAATCAATGTGTAGTAACATCTCAGCAATGATCAAGAATAATTGTTGCAAAAGGTCTGAATTTATTTACATTTAAATTTATTCATTTGGCTAACGCTTTTGTCCAAAGCGACTTCCAGGTTCAGGAAACAATCAAGCATAAATTCAGACATGACAATACTGATGTGCGA
>JBBIGC010050295.1:0-11428 GCA_037576955.1 Lepidarchus adonis | reverse complement strand
GTAGATATACTGTATATTGTACACTATTGACTATATACTGTAGATATACTGTATCTTATACACTATTGACTATATACAGTAGATATACTGTATTTTATACACTATTGACTATATACTGTAGATATACTGTATTTTATACACTATTAACTATATACTGTAGATATACTGTATATTGTACACTATTGACTATATACTGTAGATATACTGTATCTTATACACTATTGACTATATACAGTAGATATACTGTATTTTATACACTATTGACTATATACTGTAGATATACTGTATTTTATACACTATTAACTATATACTGTAGATATACTGTATATTGTACACTATTGACTATATACTGTAGCTATACTGATTTTATACAATATTGACTATATACTGTAGATATACTGTATATTGTAATGTACACTATTGACCATATACTGTAGATATACTGTATCTTATACACTATTGAACAATATACTGTAGATATACTGTATATTAATACTCTATAATGTGGATGTACTGTATCTTAAACACTATTGACTATATACTGTAGATATACTGTTTATTAATACTCTATAATGTGGATGTACTGTATCTTATACACTATCGACTACATACTGTAGATATACTGTTTATTTTGTACCAATTAATGTATACTGTATAAACAAGTATATAAAACTATACAGTATTATGCAAAAGTTTGGGCACCCTTAAATAACATTTTGGTGATTTTGTAATTGAAAAAATTTTAACAATCTCTCTAAAACATGGAAAAAATGACACAATATTTTCAGCAAACATTAAGTATAGTTATAGTTATGTTTTACCATAAATTGAACAAAAATAAAAACATTACGGTAAATTTGTTTCAATTTATTCAATTTATGGCAAAAAAGTAACTAATGCATCAATGTTTCCTGAAAATATTGTGTATTTTTACCATTTCCTAGAGAGACTGTGTTAACATCTTTTCAATTATAAAATCACCAAAATCTGTTATTTATCAAGGGGTTGCCAAAACGTTTGCATAAGACTGTCTGCACTATGTATAACTATTGTATATTGTAATTCATATTGTATTCTGTACATTGTATTGTACGTCACAACCATACTATATATAGTTTAAGCAATTTCTTCCAGGGTAAAATAATTTTTCTGATTCTGATTTGTATATACTGTATAAGGTGTGCTTCACACTCCACACACATTGTTTACCTCTGTATATTATGTATCATATATTGCCTATTATGTCTCATTTTTGTAATCTATATCTTAAGTATGTTCAAGTACTAAGCTACAGAAGTGTCCGGAAGAAACCAGTCAGCACATCATGGCTCCCTATTCACAGGAAGTCCCTCAGCGTAACTGAAATCCAGACCAGGGTGCTTCCAATGTGAAATCTCACACTGCTTCATCAAAAACCGGATACTCCTCCTTTCCTTTCAGGAGTGGGCCTCTACAATGTGAGCGCCAGTGTGACTACCTTACTCAGGGAGACAGGCAGTACAGTGAAACCCAGCTGGGATTTCTGTCTTGCCAACCTGCTGGGAAATTAAAAGGGGACAGAATGGTCCACTGAGTAAACCCAAGAACTATATACTTAAATTACTTGCAGGTACTGAGTGACTGAGTCAGAGTGACTATAGGAACCTACTTGGTGAACAGGAGCAATCGTGCTGAAAAGGCTTTTAATTTAGGTAGAAATCCAGGTGGAAAAAAGTGATGATTGCTCTCAAATGAGGCAAACACTGCGATGTCACAGCCCTGGGCAGCAACACCAGGGACCATCCACTTACAATAGCAGAGTGGTAGATTGTAACCAGTTTTTGAAGATTCGTTTTCAAACCGCTCTATAAACAGTGTCAACATCATGAAGCGAAGGGATTATGGCTATTTGAACAATTGTGTCTTTGGCAGCCACAGTGAAAGAAGAGTGTCTTCTAAAAAGAAAACGAAACTGTGGTGAGAGAATGATAATGAGCTCTCTATATCCCTAAATATTTATACAGTTTTTCTTCTATCCTTGGTGGTAATGTCCAAGTTATGGCCTTTTCAAAGAAACCACATAGTTTTAAACTTATTTACATTTAGTTTTTTCAATTGAGGTTGAGGAAACCTTGCTGTAGATCAAGAAAACTGACCTTTGACCTGACATTCAAAAGAATCCTGCTTCACATAATAACTCCTAGATTTGTATGAAACCATCGCACAGGTGACCCGGTTCCTCGGCCGGTCCTGTCGGTAGGAGTCATGTTTCTGTATGTGACTGCCAGAGACTTCAGTACATTTAACTGAAACCGCGACTGGACCATCACTCTTTTACCTGTAGCTTGAACCCACAACTTCCTGCTTTAGACTCACAGGCCTTGCCCACCAGGCAACCTGAACCTCCAAGAACTACTCACGACATTAAGTACATTTAATATAACATTAAAGGTGAGCCCATGTCTTCCAGATTTCTCCACTCATCTCCTGTTCCAGCCAATGCTGAACTTCATCCCGTGCTCATGTGACCCATCACTCATGTGATTGGAGATTCCGTCCCCACGTGGAATCAAACACCACTCCAGGTTCTTCTCCTTCGTTCTCCCTCACTGGTGGAACAAGCTTCTCAGATACATCAGAACTGCAGAGACTCTTTCTACTCAACTGTTCCGGACCTACCAAAGCATCTAAGCATCCATCTACAGAATTGTTCCCAGAGGACAACTTCTTACTTATTGTTCAAATTACTTGAAACACATTTACATTTAGAATTACGTCTGGCTTTTACTGGTGGGCGGATTGATCCAAAATATCGATAATATCAATATCAATGTTGGTATTGATATCGATCGATACCAGTGTCATGAGAGCGATACTTTACGAAGTTCAGAATCTGTCGATGTTTTTAAGTTACTCTCAGTTTTCAGTCACATCACGGAGCAGCGCTCTGCTCTCCATCCCCCTCCTGTGTTTTGATGATGTACTGTAGCATGAGAGAGAGAGAGAGAGAAAGAGAAAGAAAAAGAAAGTATGAGAGAGAGAGAGAGAGAGAGAGAGAGAGAGAGAGAGAGAAAGAGAGAGACGAAGCAGAGGAACGGCAGAGTGTATTTTTCAGCCTGAAAATGACAAAACAGCAGCTGTCTCATTTGCAGAAAGACGATAAAAGACGATTAAAGACTATAAAAGACGATAAAAGACGATAAAAGACACGATTTTTAATGAAAAGTATACAAAAATATGAAGATTCATGAAAATGACAGAGGAGGAGAGAACCCTCCCTCCATCCCTGACAGACCCCCACGCGAGAGGCAGGGGTCACCGACAGAGAACATCCAGGTAGATCATAGTGGTGAAAGTAATATTGTAGTATCTTCAGCATCAATTAATACTCATATTAAAGTGCAACTGGATGTTTATTACTTCATCTAACTCAAAGTATAAATTATGGTACGACCATGATATAATACATGTATCCAATTGAAAGGTGTTATTTAAATAATTACATTTTCTGGAACTGAAACAAATACACTGAATATAGAGAATATAGCCTATAGAATATAGGCTCAGATTCAATTGAATATAATTACCCTTTACTTATAAATACAAAACTTCCTAATGCTGACATACTGCGTGTTAGCTAAGCTAATTAGATTTGTATTATAATGAATATATTATATTATATATATTATATATTATAATCTAATTTAATATTAGATTAAATAAAAGGCTAATTTATTTAGCTGCTCTGGTAGCAAATAACAAACTTTTATCAGTTTCCTGAATGGTGCTGGAGTTTTTATTTTAGTTCATGGGATTAAATAACATTGCTAAGTGTGTAAATGGAAACAATTTAATCACTGTGTGTGTGTGATTTAGCAATTTGATGATGCATCCACCTTTACTTATTAAAAAGTACAAAAAAAGTATTGGTATCTGTATCGGTATCGCGATACTGACTGTGTATTTACTTGGTATCAGATCAATACCAAATTTTGCAGTATCGCACACCACTACTGGCTTTTCTTGACAAAGAGGAATATCCTGTACTCATTTGAAGTACTTTTTAATAATTATGTAATGATAGTTATAGCTCATGTTTTAACATCTGGGGTCACATAATATATAACGGACTATGACTTATTATTATTGTGACATTTTCTGGTGATGGAAACCCATTAATGGAAGAAAAGAGGACGACACAAGGGTTTTGTGCTTGAATATAGACAAAGCTGCTTCCGGTTTATTTTACAAGCTCTTAAAACTTTAAAAATTAATGCACCCTCTCCAAGAGAGTTCACACACACAGAGAATAAAACCCAGTCACACACACCATTCATTACTCAACATGGCCGAACCTCCCCAAAGCCACTCTTCCCTTTGGTAAACACGCTGGGGGTGGTTCGGCCCATTTCCCCAAAACACACACTAACTAACCCAAATTATTCCCAATTAACATAAACACATTCCCCAAAACAATAAACACAAATAACCCCAACACAGACCCAAACACACATAAAAAACTCAGCCCCTCTCGCCATATGCAAATCTGCGCTCAGGCTGACCAATCCCAGCCCTGCTACAATATGCTGACTCACTGTAAAGCTGTACTTCAAGTCTCCAAAGCCAGAATTCCTGATGTGCCTGCCATCAAGGACAAAACAGAATGTCATCTCGTCTGATTTGCGCTTCTAAACCACTGAATCTCCCAGACACAGTGACACCTAACACATGACATCAACAGCTGGTTAAAACTGGTTAAAACTGGTTAAAACTTGTTAAAACTGGTTAAAACTGGTTAAAACTTGCTAAAACTGGTTAAAACTGGTTAAAACTGGTTAAAATTGGTTAAAACTTGTTAAAACTGGTTAAAACTGGTTAAAATGGGTTAAAACTGGTAAAAACTGGTTAAAATTGGTTTGATGGGTGAAAATGCCCATCAATCAGCCCTGAATTTCATAAAAACCCCTGTAGACCCATTGGACATCTGACTTCCATATTGTACTTTTTTTAGGGATCCCTTCTACAGGAGAATTTTTTTTTCCTCAAAACTTTTTGTTAATTGTGTTAATTATTTTCTGTCTTTAATAAAACCTTTGAAAATGATTTTTGTGAATCTGACCTCTCTCTGAAGAACTCAACATTCACAATCATCAATATATTTACATTTCTGTATATTTACATGTTCTTTTATAACAGATGTAGCATATTTATTATAGCCTTAGCATATTTATGAGTCTCAGAATAGTTATAATAGTCAGATCCTTTTTATACCTCTATACTTTTTACTGAAACTTGCACTGAGAAAACTGCACCTTAGCTTTTGTTGTACAGCTGCTGCTACAATGACAATAAACAGATACTGTTTCTGAAATTATCATTATAAAGTGATTAATTTGTAAATATTACAATACAAATGATAAATCTCACATACAAGTAAGTGGGGAAATATTTAGAACCAGACATAGAGCAGCCACATCAAGTACATTAAAAATACACACAGACTTGTCACAGCGTTCTTGTCAGTACAGGGGTCCTCGCCTTACATCTGGGTTCTGTTCCCCCAGATGTGACGTACATAAGAACCAGAGTGTGTAATGCCATGGGGCCATTCCTGTGTCAGTCCACCAGAGGGAGACATTCACCCACGTGAGGCTCTGTTATGCCTTTTTCTTATCGTTTTATGCTCTACTTTCACTTTCACTTTCAAATTTACACTGTAAATTTCTTCTAAAGGAGAGGGGGGGGGAGCGACGTAACTTAATATCCGTCAATAACCCTCAGATATCGTGACAGAAATGAGCAATTATGTGCATTACACTCATAACTGTCTCCAAAAATCAGAGCCGTTTCATACCTTTTAGGGAATAAATTCTGTTAAAACACGGAGGTAGAAAGTGAAACCTCGGAGGCGTGTGCCCGTGAAAGTTGGGGTGGGGGGAGGAAGTTGTTACCCAGACATTATTGGAGACCGGCGTCTATTTGTTGCAACATCTTTTCAAACCCGGTGTTTATTGGAAACAAGCGTCAATCAGAGGCGAAAGTAAATAGTATATTTTTATTGCAGAATTTCCTCACTGATAATATTAGTTAAGCAGTGCGTCTCCCTGAAAGTTATGATATGAAACCTTTTCTTTCGTGGCCTAATAGTCTAGATATAGATTTGCAAACGAAAGCTCTTGGGTTCGATTCCTGGATCCAGTCAAAAGGTGCAAATGGGCTTGAACAAGACACCACACTTACTGCAAAACTTTTACTTCGCTCAGGATAAGAGCGTCTGCCAAATGGTAAAATAGTAGGAATAACTTTGTTGTCTGGTTTAAGGAGCTGAGTGTCTTAGTATTATTGTAGTTAGCAATGTAGCCTTTAGCTACCTAGCAAGCTAGCACAGTCAAATAAAGGTCGATCTACAGGCTACATTTCTAATCATTTTAGATTAAGGAGACATTATTTATATTCATGCTGTCTTCTCGACTATTATAGTGCTTTTTGTTTTAGATCTAATTTATTGTCTCTTGCACTGGTGTATTTTTATTGACAAAGCCATTCTGGATGATCTCGTACCAACAGTTGCTACAAATTCCGCTCATCTAAATGGATGCTCTACAAGGCAACTGGCTAGAACGTCTTCCTTCTGCTTCAGAACACACTGCAGCTTAATTACCTCGTGTAAATGTCAAAGCTTTGATAAAAACGTACGTAACTGAAGAATCTAGCTGCTTTTCCCAGTCCTGGAAAGGATGTCAGTTTAAAAGTGTTTATCTTTGCTATTTTTGATGTTATATGTCTTTTAGTTTGTATTGTCGGCCAGTTCGCCTTAGAAAAAAAGATTTAAATCTTTTTTTAAGTCTGAGTTTTCCGTGTTGTCATTGAGAACCCCAGCACCTTCACCAGGAAGCTTCTCTGAGGAACGAGATCTCGGGGACTCAGGAGAACACATAAGAAGTGTATTAGCAGAGGTCCATTTACTGTCAGCATCTTTGTCTGGATTACGCCCAATAACTTCACATCGATGTCAGGACACGATAAAGAAAAACAACACCATATATGGAGACGCATATTTCAGTTTTAAAGCATTCTTTTTCTGCTGGATCGACTTGTTCCTAAAACAAAATTTCACTGCCTTCACTCCAATGTAGTATAACAACCCTGAGAAATATTACGAGAAATCAAGCTTATGTTATTTAGGCTACAGAATGCAAATCGATGTCTGCAAATATATCAGAGAGGGCCTTATTTTTTCTGCAGAGGAGCGATTGAGGAAACATGGGTCTGAAACGTTGGGCCATGGGAAGAGCTGTGTCCTAGAAAACTCTGAAGAGGGAGGGAACACATGGCTTGAGGAGCATTAGGCTGTTACTTACAGATTTCAGTGAGGAACATGGGACCCTGCTTAAATCCCTGGGAACATGATTACCTCAAACCAAAAAAAGTCGCCATCGCTCACTAGCGAGGAGAACAAATCGTTATTACTGAATAAACCCTTTCGATGTATGGGACGAATGGATTCTCTCTGTGTGGATGAATAAAGAAAAACATCAAAGAGATGGAGATGAGGAAGTCGATGGAAAATTATGGAATATTTGATTGATTTTGATTTTGTTCTCAGAGTTGTGTTAAGGCTGTTAGAATTAGGGAAGATGTTAAGAGTCCTTGACCTGGGCCAATCAGAGCTCATGATGGAGGAGTAATAGGTGGAGCGAGCAGTATTAAAGGCATGTGTCCAGTGTAGACGAATGATTGGATGCAAAGGCCAGTTGTCTTATAGAGTCTTTCAAGATGGCGGCCAGTGGTTTTCATTACTGTTCTTTAAAGGGGCTTGATCATTACGTAAAGAGGGTTGTGTTATTGTAAAGGGTAACCATGGAGACAGGAGAGCTTATCTAAATCAGATAGAGGTAAAGAAAGGAGGGAGGCAGGGTTAACCAGACTAATATCATGATCATATGTGTGGATCTGACACATGAAAATCGATGTGCGTTCCTTCCACTATTGGCAGTGTTGTTTTTACTGAGACGCTACTTTTGCTTATGACTACAGAATATTGACCAGACCCCAGGGTTGAACCGCTGATCAAGGTTTCGAAAATGATCAGGGCTAAAATAATCGATGCAGAATTGAATCAGGAGTAAACTTGTGATATACGCCACCGTGTTTCACAGCGTTATGGAAAAACTGACTCCTCTGTTTAATCTGCTGGAACAGATTGTTTTTACATTACATAAATTATTACTTCACTAGACTCACTTTTTCTGGCCTCTAAACTAAAACTACAGCTCGTCTTCAATACATTCAAAACTCTGCCCATGTTCTCACTTCCACTGAACAATCTAAGCATATCTCCCCTATCTTTCATGAAGGTCATTGGCTATTGAGTTTCAATACAAGCTCGTCCTCATTAACTTCAGGACCTTCCATGACTCTGCTCGTCCCTATCTTTCTGAAAAACTTCACTGGTACACTCCTGCCCATTCTCTACACTCTTCAGACTCTGGCCTCCTCCTTGTTCCCAAATTTCGCCAAGTCAGTGGGAAGCAGATCATTCAGGGCCTCAAACTTTGGAATTCTCTCCCCCTAAACTTTTGCAATATCTGTTTATCATCCTCAACAAAATTCAACTACAGTTCTCCTTTCTCCCAGGATTACTCCTCATCTTCCAACTCCTGACATTTATTTACATTATGATTATTCTCTGTTGTTATTGCTTATTATGTGATGTCAGCGATTACCTGCTGACCTTGGGTTTAAGAATATGTGCTATACAAATAAAATGTATTTTATTATTATTATTGTTATTGCTTAAATGATTATTGTTATGATTATTATTATTATGATTGTGAATATGGTTATTACTGTTATTGCTATTACTATTAATAGCAACATTAATATTAATATAAATATTTATTATTATTATTATTATTATTATTATTATTATTAATAATAATAATAATAATAATAATAATAATAATAATAATAATATAACATTAATATTAATATAATTAATATTAATATTATTAATATTATTAATCTGGGGTTTTAAAGCACAATGTCGATTTCTGAATGCTTCACTTGGAACAGCAGAAATGATTGTTGGATCAGTAGGAAGATCATTATGGCGGGAATCCATAATGACCCTGTGATTGTTTTTAAGAGGCTAATAAGGACTCAAATATTTATTGATTTTTAAGTATTATTAAAAAGCAAAAGATTTGGAAAGTTTTGAAAAGAGTTGGGATCTTTCTTTTATGAATAAATGTTTTGTTTAAAATTTAAAAGTTCAATTTCCTGTTTGTTTCCCATTGCATTGTGGGACAATAGTGTCCATAAGCATCAAACTCATAATACACCCGTTTTAATTGTGTATTGTGGATATTTGAGTGAACTCACGTGTGACACATCACTATACGCACTACAGAGTCCAAATGAGCTAGAATTAGTGTTCACTGTACAACTGGAGCGCGTCTGCTGTTTTCCAGTATGTATTTTGGTTTTGTTTTACTCACTCCTGTCAATACATTGAATATCAGATTTTTAAAATATATTTAATTATAATTAATTCATGACCAAGGGGCAAAAGTGTTTCTGCTAATTACGCATCTGAGCTTCCAGCTGGGGTTTAGGTGCCTCATGCGAGGGCACGACCTGCCTCTGATCTTTAGGCCAGCGGGCAGTGGTGACCTGGTAGTTTCGGTGTTTGTCCCGTAATCAGAGGGTTGCCGGTTCAAGTGCCATCACCACTGAGGAGCCCTGGCCCTGCTCCTCGTGTGGAGGGGTGACCCCTGTTTTCCACCGGATGCGTGTCTGCTGCGCTGCATTACCGTTCCGTTCAAGGACATGCGGCAATTCACACTGGACGCGTTTGTGCTCTGTATCGGATCCGGCGTCGCTGGTTTGCGCGATCACATGATCACAGAATATTGCGTCATAACGCGATAACAACCGTGGGTAAACCAACGATGTTTGGTTTGCTGATTTCTGCGCTACAGACATTATTAGTAATAGCATTATTCACAGTTAACATTGTCCTTGTCGCTCAGTTTAATTGTGTTTAGTGTGTTCAGCATTTAGTCCATATTTAAATGACACTGCTTCACTTTATGGTGTTTTTTGTTTAAATATAAAATGCCTCTCAGCAGAAGGAGAACACTTACATTTTCTTGCATTTGTGACGGGTTGTCTGGTTGTCTGCTCTGTGTTCTTGATCCGTATCCGTCAAAATTAGACTTTGCCTCTGCCGGAGATGTGACGGAACAGAGACGTAGCGGAGACGCAGCATTAGATCTGGTGTAAACTGATGCATTGACTTTACTGGTGGTGATTAGCTGCGGCTGCCGTGTCGGAGACGAACCACAACGCAGACGCATCCGATGGAAAACAGGGGGTAAAACGTTTTAGGGTCACAACACATGTAAGGCCCTATGACACATACAGACTCTGTGGCACTAAATCTGGTTAAAACACACCCGTCACACATCCATTGACACACCCACCACACACCTATCACACATCCATTGACACACCCACCACACACCCATCACACGCCCATTGACACACCCACCACACGCCCATTGACACACCCACCACACCCATCACACGCCCATTGACACACCCATTGACACACCCACCACACGCCCATTGACACACCCATTGACACACCCATCACACACCCACCACACGCCCATTGACACACCCATTGGCACACCCATCACACACACACCACACACCCATTGACACACCCACCACACACCCATCAAACACCCATTGACACACCCACCACACGCCCATTGAAACACCCATTGACAAACCCATCACACACCCATTGACACACCCACCACACACCCATCACACACCCCTTGACACACCCATTGACACCCCCCTCACACACCCATTGACACACCCACCACACACACATTGACACACCCATCACACACCCATTGACACACCCATCACACACCCATCTTTTCGAGATTTCATAAAAAACTCCTCATGACTGTCGGTCAGGTGTACTCAGACTTCAAAATCCATTTGGACTTCTGAGTTCCACACCTTTATTTTCTCTCTCTCTCTCTCTCACTCTCACTCCCTCTCTCTCTCTCTCTCTCTCTCTCTTTCTCCATTCCACCTACAGGAGATTTTTGTTTTCCACTAAATTTTTAATTGTAACTGTAATTTTTCTCTCAGTCTATTAAACCTTTGAAAATGAGTTGGTGACCTCACCTCTCCTCGAAGATCTCGCCAAACAACAACATAACAAACTAGACAAAGTGAAGCAAACTATTTAAAAGAAACAGTTTGGTTAAAAAAAGAGTTAAACAATTACACAAAAGCAGCAAAAAATATTTTTTGTAATCATCAGAAAACTCAGATGCTCAGATGCTGATCTCAGATCTGTGTTCAGCTGTGTGTGTGAGGAGTGTGTGAGTTTCCACTGCACTCGCATCTACAATGTATC
>JBBIGC010050232.1:0-11431 GCA_037576955.1 Lepidarchus adonis | reverse complement strand
GACCACACACTCAGAGAGACGAACACACACTCAGAGAGACGACCACACACTCAGCGAGACGACCACACACTCAGAGATGACTACACACTCAGAGATGACTTCACACTCAGAGAGACGACTACACACTCAGAGAGACGACTACACACTCAGAGAGATGACCACACACTCAGAGAGACGACCACACACTCAGAGAGACGACTACACACTCCAAAGAGCAGTAGAATGAACCTCGTTACACCATTACAATTTTAGTCAGTGGGTAAACTTACAAAATCAGCGAGGGGTCAAATAATTATTCCCCCACTGTATGTTAAAAGATGAAATCACATAAACACAGCATGAGAATGATAAAGTATCTTAGAGTCTATAAACCACAGTGAACAGATGACTTTACAGAGTCTTAGTTTATAGATGGAAAACTGTAAAACATCAAAA
The DNA here is from genome assembly GCA_037576955.1 of Lepidarchus adonis. Classification (NCBI taxonomy): domain Eukaryota; kingdom Metazoa; phylum Chordata; class Actinopteri; order Characiformes; family Lepidarchidae; genus Lepidarchus; species Lepidarchus adonis. The sequence continues at coordinate 10,996 of JBBIGC010050232.1, read as the reverse complement.
ATGAACAAAATTTATTCAGACAAACTTTATACGTAAATTTTAACTGTTATTACTTATGCACGAGACATTGCCCGAGCTGGGACTTGAACCTGCAGCCTTCTGATCTCAGCAGTAAAGTCCGAACCACTAAGCCTCCACTGCCCACTCATATAGGGTGTGAAGAATTCTGCACCACTCAGCTTCCTACTGATAAATCTGAATATTTACTGTATAGCACTCTGTGGTTGAGCTTGTGACTTGCCTACGTTCCTGGACTTATAGCAATGGAAGCGCCATGTTCCTCTGTTCTGCAGAACACTGCACAGCAGAAGATCAATTCTCTGGCACATGTGGTGAGTTGCAATGTCTAGCCATACGTCCAGCATCTTCACAACATGGACAGAGTGGCTGGTCATCATTTTCGTACTTGGGTTTGACTTTAGATCTCTGGATTTTAACTACATATAGTGGAGACATCTCAAGTCAGTCTGTGGGTCACTAGGAAAGTTGCCTGAACTCACAGTCGTAGTACGAGGACGGCCTCCTCGTAAGTCAACTTTTCTCTAATAAATGGAGTGAGTTCTCGCACTGTTCTTCTCTAACAGCAGGGAAAGCTCAGTCAGAACTGGGCTTCAGATGATGGTAATCTGGTTCTCTGCCTCTGGGGTCTAGAACCTGGTAGACTAAATCTGATTGGTTGGTGCTGGGGCTAAGAGTCTGATAGACTGAATCTGATTGGTTGGTGCTGGGGCTAAGAGTCTGATAGACTGAATCTGATTGGTTGGTGCTGGGGCTAAGAGTCAGATAGACTGAATCTGATTGGTTGGTGCTGGAGGTCAAAGTCTGGTAGACAGAATCTGTTTGAGTCTGGAGAGCAGGATCTGATTGGTCAGTGTTGAAGTTCACGTTCTGGTAGACAACAGGCATTCCAGTGCTGTGGTTCGCAGGTGGATCATTTTCATAATCAACACTTGTCTGAAAATACAGCAAATTAACACATCATTGAGAAATATTTCATAGACAGCATATGCTAAACATCTACTGGGCCAGTGTACAGCCTGCTGAAGGTAAAGATATGATGTCAGTTAAAGCTGTAGGAGATATAGCTTTGAAGAAACATCTTAAAATACACTTAAATATTGAACTTTTTGATTATATTAATATTTTAGATGTAGCTGTATATATATAAATTTACTGCTTTAGGTTAAATGGACATATAAGTAAATGACAAAACTAAACAAAATGGAAAACAATTATAAACAGTTAAACATTTATTATTTAATTAAACATGTTTAAAATAATAATAATAATAATAATAATAATAATAATAATACAATAACTGGACAGTTCAACCCATTTGAGTGCTGGCTTGGCTTGTTTCTCTGGTTTCTTTTTCTCGCTTCCGTGTTGTGTCACAAGTGGTGGAGAATGCGGGCATAGCGCACATGACACCCCAGTGAACCCTCCCTGAGAGTGTTACCTTGCTGCAGAGTGTACTAGCTGCCCTGAGACGCTCCGGAGAACCATGCCCCGTCAACGGGATCTAGTCTTGTAAAAGATTTTGGGGGGCAGTTGCGCTGAGCTGGTCACTATGGGATGTGTGCAGGAGAGCGGTAGTGTAATGTCCATAGTTGTGAATGCGATGTGAAGCTACAGTGTGAGATGGTGCTGGTGTTTTTAACTCTTCCATCCATAAGTCTTTGCAGGCAATGGCACTGTGAGAACCTGACTGTGATATAATGAAAATGACTGTGTTCATGCTCATCCTGTCGGTTTAGAAGTGTGTGTGGTTTAGAAGTGTGTGTGGTTGTTCTGCCAGTCATGACTGTTCATTTAACATTGCTCTGGTGTTTTACTTCCCCACTTACTCTGTCATTATCTTCTGCTCTTCTTCTGATGAAGATCAGTACCAATACTCCAATCAGCAGCAGAGTCTCACAGACACACACGGTGATGACGACAGATGTACCTGGAGCTGACAGACAGGAAGATTACACACATCTTCACATCTAATCACATGTGTCCTGGGATCAACACAGGGACCATTCAACTCCACATCAGGCTCAGATTCTGGTGTGAAGCCTAAAGCATTGAAGTTCATCCTTTCAAACAAGTGGCTACATACCTCCAACACTGTGACATACGTGTACACTGAGAACCTACATCACCAAGTGCACTCAGGCCAGTTAGAAACCATGGCAGATATGTTCACACACCACTCAGGTCTTGTGCCTTGTCCCAACATGTCTGAAGAAATCAAGCTTATTGATTAACGGACAACCTTCCTTTAAATAGTGCAAGCTCAACAATGTCCTCATGAAGATCTTTATTATTTCCTTTTCTCACAATTGCCTTCAACATGGCTTATCACTACATTTCCTAAAAACCATGAAAATTCTCACAAGGAGCTCCCCCATCTTTGCGCACACACCTGAACACAAGCTCAGGTCCATTAGTTTGCTTTGTTATGTAAACACCTCGGGAAAGGTGGCAGGGATGTGGGTTTGAACAGCACCCATCCCCAACAAGAAACGAGTGGAATATGCAGTGCAGGATGGATACTGGGTAAGTGGCAGCTAGAACGTTATTGCAAACCATTTTTTGGATATAAAATGTAAAAATAACAGAGAGCGACACACTTCCCTGTGAGTGCGTACCAGTGGTCCAACGTCCAGCAAGGAAGGAGATGTGCCAGAAACCTCAGTCCCTCTGTCTCTCTCATGCACACACACACAATAATGTTGTTCTGACTGAAAACTGAAAACTTACAGAGCATTTATTTTTGTCTGCCTTGTCTTTTGGATCTGAATGTCTGTTTTTTATTATGATTTTTTGGATAACTGACTACTGTTTTTAACTTTTTGGTTTTTTTTTTACTTCTGCCTGAACTTTGGAATGAGTCGCCGCTGCTTGCAGTTAACCAGAGGTGATTATGACCAGACCTACGAAAGGAGGTGGTATGTTGGGGCAACATCAAATACCTTAAGAAATACATTCAAATGTCAATAGTGGTGGATTTCTATCTCCTTGAACAAAAAACTCTCAAAATGCCATCCCATCACTCAGGCACAGGAACGCCTCCATCACCTTAAGTTCTAAGTATTGCTTTGCCCTCCAAACTTACAGAGCGTTTATTCTTATCTGCCTCATCTTCAGGATGTTACTCTGCCTGTTTTGTTTTATTACAATTTTTGGATTATGGACTTGTTACTGTTTTTTTACTAGATTTTTTTTGCATTTTTAAATTCTGCCTAGACTTTGAGATTGCAATTTTGGATTTGTACATTAAATCAATAAATTGTACATTGTACATTGATTTGTACATCAAACTGCATTTGAGCCTGTGTCTCTTTTTACAAAAAATACTTGGATGACACTGGACACTGTCACTATCACACACAGACACAAACACACACCTTATTTATTTCATATAAATATTAAAAATAAATACATAAATAAAACACATTATGCAATATGGACCATATCAACATCTTTATAATATATAAATCATTTTAAAATAAATTATTATAAATTATTATAAAATAAATAAGGGTGTGTGTGTGTGTGTATGTAATTAAATTAACAGGTTCATTGAGTGTGTGGCTTGCAGTACTTGCACAGACACACACACACACACAATGTATGTCTACACAATATGTTGCAGCAGTTGACCAAACCCAGAGAGAAAGGTTGAAATCTAAACTGTTTTGCAACTTCCTCAATTCTCTGTGGTCTATAGAAAGTTACTCAGTCTTTTCGTCTTCACACTCACATACAATTCCCCCCCTCAGTCAGATGAAGAATAAAGAAGAGACTGAATCATATTCAATTCTTCATGATTTTTTTCTTTACTCAGTTTTGCTCAGAAAAACGTACTGCTTCTCTCATCAGGAACAAGCCCAAATAAACACTGAACACATGAACAGTAGTGAGTGTTAATGAGTCTCACCTGAAACCTGGAGCTCAGTCTCTAAGTAGAAGGAAAGGTAACTGACTGACCGCAGAGAATCCCACACTCCACAGAAATAAACTCCTCCATCTTCTTCTCTCACATCACTGATTCTCACACTGACAACTTTAGATCTTCTGTCCTCAGAGATGGAGAACCTGTTTCTCTGAGACTCTGTTGTGTGGATCTTGTCAGTCAGATGTTCACCATCCTGTTTGTAGAAGAACTTGTAGTCATTTGTCTGAAACTCTTCTGGATAAAAACAGCTGATGTTCACATCGTGTCCCAGAGAACCAATCACAGTCTTTGGCCCCAAACAGCATGGATCTGTCAATCATAAAGTATAAATGAACCGATCAATAATCAATAGCGCCCCTTCAGTAAGATTATTATTATTCTTATTGTTGTTGTTGTTGTTGTTAATAATAATAATAATAATTTGAATTTATATTGCACCTTTCTCAAACCCAAAGTCACTTTACACAGCAAAATAAAAATCAAAACCAAAAATAAATTGAAACAGCTGAAATACAAGAACAGTGAGAAAAAAACAGCAGAATTAGGAAAAGAAGAGTGAGTGTAGGATCCCAGGTGATGTTACTCCCTGAGCTGTCCACTAGAGGGAGTTCCGCTTCACTGAGCAAGGTCATGGCCAGCTGGTAACCAGCTGGTCCTAATCAGAAGGGATGGTTAGTCATCTTACTAAAACCAGGTTTCTCAGTGCTGCGTTTTGGAACAACCTTCCCTGACACAAGCACCGTTCTCTTGTGGAATTTTCCCCCGTAGTCTTTGTGAGCCATAGCGCTTAGCTTCTTTGATCTTTCTAGCCATCTTATTTTTCAAGTTTATCTAGTTTTTCTTTAGCTTCCTTTTTTTCGAGGGCATTGCCTCTTAGGTTTTCTTTTCTCTTCTTCAGTAGTAGTTTATCTAGCTTTAGATTTCCATTTTTTTTTCAAATATTCCCTTTTTTACAAATTTCCAGACAAACCTCCATATGACAGTTGGTTACATATCTCTCCATGGACTCTGATTCTTTGTTGAAGGTGCAGAGTTCTGCGCGTACTGGGGCCTGGCTAATGTTCTAGTTGGAGTAATCAAGACAGGAAGTTCTAAAAGCGATGAGCAAAGACGGGAGATGTTTCTGAGGTGAAAAAACACTTTTTTCACAACTGTGTTTGTGTGAGAATAAAATAATAGAGCGGAATCAAATATAACACCTAAATTCTGGACAGTGTGTGAGGGTGTAATAAGTGTATCGTCAAGTATTAATGAACTATTTGGAGCCAGTAAATAAATTCTGTTTTGTCTGTATTGAGCTTTAGAAAGTTGGAGGTGAGCCAGAGTTTTATGCCATGAATACAAGCTGTAAAGGACTGGGGTGGAGCAGCTGAGGTATGGTGGTGAAGTATATTTGGGTATCATCTGCATAGCAATGAAAACTGAGGCTATGGTTTCTAATAATATGACCGAGTGGGAGAACATAAATTATAAACAATAAAGGTCCAAGAACAGAACCCTGTTGAACACCCTGTTTAACTGGAGCAGGAGGTGATCTGTTGTCATGGAAACAGATGAATTGCTGTCTATCAGTGAGAAGATGTGAACCAAAAAATAACAGCAGCAGATACAGTAGTCCAATGGCTGAAAGGCGAGAGAGAAGTAATATTGTGATATTGTGATTGACAGTGTTAAGCTTAGATCTAGGAGAAGGAGGGCACTGAGGGAACCAGAGTCAGCGCAGAGTAGAAGGTCATTGGTGACTCATAGAAGGGCCGTCTCACTGCTGTGGAATGGATGGAAACTTGACTGGAATATTTTAGATGCTCCTGCAGCTGAGTGGCTACAACCCTTTCAAGAAGTTTTGATATAAATGGCAGATTTGAAACAGGTCTGTAGCTGCTTAAATTGCTGGGATCCAAAGTGTTATTTTTCTAAATTGATGTAACAGCCGCAGTTTCAGGGACAGGTCAGGGATAAGTTATTGAGAAATTTAAAGCAGGCTTAGGCTACAAAAAGATTATCCAAGCCTTGAACATCCTGTTGAGCACTGTTCAAGCAATCATTCAGAAATGGAAGGAGTATGGCACAACTGTAAACCTACCAAGACAAGTCCGTCCACCTAAACTCACAGGCCGAACAAGGAGAGCGCTGATCAGAAATGCAGCCAAGAGGCCCATGGAGACTCTAGACGAGCTGCAGATCTACAGCTCAGGTGGGGAATCTGTCCATAGGAAACTATTAGTGGTGCGCTGCACAAAGTCGGCCTTTATGGAAGTGTGGAAGAAGGAAGACATTGTTAAAAGAAAACCATAAGATTTGCCACAAGCCATGTGGGGACACAGCAAACATGTGGAAGAAGGAGCTCTGGTCAGATGAGACCTCCCCACTGTCAAACATGGTGGTGGGAGCATCATGCTCTGGTGCTTCTCTTCAGCAGGGACAGGAAAGCTGCTCAGAGTTGATGGGAAGGTGGATGGAGCCAAATACAGGGCAATCTTGGAAGAAAACCTCTTGGAGTCTGTAAAAGATCGAGACTGGGGCGGAGGTTCACCTTCCAGCAGGACAACAACCCTAAACATAAAGCCAGGGCAACAATGAAACGGTTTAACACAAAACATATCCATGTGTTAGAATGGCCCAGTCAAAGTCCAGATCTAAATCCAATCGAGAATCTATGGCAGGATCTGAAAACTGCTGTTCACAAACGCTGTCCATCTAATCTGACTGAGCTGGAGCTGTTTTGCAGAAGAATGGGCAAGAATTTCAGTCTGTAGATGTGCAAAGCTGGTAGAGACCGACCCTAAAAGACTGACAGCTGGAACTGCAGCAAAAGGTGGTTCTACAAAGTATTGACATCACTTTGTGTTGGTCTTTCATGTGGAATTCCAATAAAATAGATTCATGTTTGTGGCTGTAATGTGATAAAAAATGTGGACAAGTTCAAGGGGCTGAATACTTTGCAAGCCACTGTAACTGAGAGTGCATCACGAGACCTGATTTCTTATACAGCTGTTCAAGGCGCCTCCCTACAGCGTTCATGGACCTCAGTTCAGGGGTGAACCATGGAGAGGAGTGAGAGGAAGGTACAGCCCTGATTTTGACAGGAGCAAACGTATCTAAAACAGCAGAAACTGAGTGGTTGTATAAAGACAGAATGCAATCAGGACAGAAGAGGTTTAAGAAATTTCATAGATGATTTCAGTGTTTCTCACCTGTCTTCACCTTTAGGATCACATCTTGATTCCAGACTCCAGTTTCTCCACACTGATACCACCCAGCATCCTGGAACCTCAGATTTCTGTAAAACACTACAAGACCTCCAGCAAAATCAAGCAAAGAAATTCTGTCTTTGTGAACCCATGTGTCCTGGTCTTGATTCATTTTTGAAACTAGACACTGATGTGTGTTTTCACTACAGAAATATCTGTCCTTCTTTCTGCTTTGTTGTTTGCAATCACATCAAAGCAGCCCACTGGACCTGCCAATCAAATGAAAGATTCTCAATTATCTCTCTGATCTCATTAAATTCCTCCAAAGTCTCTCACTTCTACAGCTCTGCATCAAAACATCTTCAGAACAGAAACTTCTTCACAAAGATCTGAAGCTAAATTTTCCTCAGTGGAGTAAAAGAACCTGCAGCTTCAACATCTAAACCATTTCATCTGCAGGAGAATATCTGACCTGAGATCAGGCAGAGGGTGAAGAAGAGGAGGATCTTCATCCTGAATTAAATTTCAGCTTAACTGCTTCAGCTCCAGTGCACGATCTCCAGACCTCTGTAAGTGTTTTTCTCCTAAGAGTGAGATTCTACTTTTCTTTAGAATCTGTTGTTCTCTTTGTGTCCGTGTGTGTGTATGTGCATATGTGTGTGTGTGTGTAGCTTGTTCTTTCTGGTGTGGAAAAATGAAACAAGAGTCTTGTTCCTCTTGTTCAAACTCACAGCTCCTCCCTTTAGAAAGTCAAGTGAAGTGAAAGTGGCTATTTGTGAACACACCACTGCACACAGTCACCACAATGAAATGTGTCTCTGCATTTAACCATCACACGTGCACACGTGCAGCAGTGGGCAGTAGTGCCTGGGGAGCAGTGAAGTGGGGAAGGGAACCTTACTCAAGGGTTCCTCTGTGGTGCATGGGCTGGAACTTGAACCTGCAACCTTCTGATCCAAGTGGCAAAGGCCACAAGGCCACCACTGACCACACACTGACCACACACTGACTTAAACACATAGGGAGTAAGATTTGCTGAAACCTTTGAGGAGATTTTGTTTGCTGTGATATTCATAGTAACACTGATCTATACCAGGATGTGTGATAGATTTCGCAAATCCAAAGGTTCTTTGAAGTCAATTGATGAGGCATGAAATGTCTTTAGAGATTTGATTGTAAAGTATGAAAATTAGATAAAAAAATATGGTAAAGCATGCAGCTGCCGCCCCCTCCGACTGCGCTCGGACCTCTGACTAAAAGTCTACGTGTCAGTGCCAAGAAGCACACGTTATCTCCATGTTTACAAAGACAGGCCTGGAGCCTGAAACCTCCCGGGGTCAATATGAACAGACAGACACACAGTGAAAATCACATCAATGTATACTGATCATATTATTAGGAAAATATATATTAAAGAAATATACCAAAATCCCACAGCATTACCTGAGCCACTTGTGTGGGTTCTAGACTCCGCCTCATGCTACCACTAGAGTGAAAGCACCGTCAGCATTCATAAGTGACCAGAACATCAGCTAGAAAGCAGAAGAACAGAGAAGTGCTCTGTGGTCTCCGTCTGCAGAACCTCCTACTTTATTGGGGATGTGTTGCTAATTGTCTAATTTCTACCTGTTGTCTATTCCATTTGCACAACAGCATGTGAAACTGATTGTCAATCAGTTTTGCTTCCTAAGTGGACAGTTTTATTTTACAGAAGTGTGATTGACTTGGAGTTACAGTGTTGTTTAAGTTTTCCCTTTATTTTTTTGAGCAGTGTATATAAAGGTTTGCCAATGAGTGATCCCACCCTAGTGTATGCAGTTATACAGTGATGTGTTGACACTTTACAATTTGTGATGAAACTCAAGCCGTAACTCTCTTCCTGTGTCTTTGCTTATGTTTAAATGTTCTGTTTTCATTTTCATCAGAGGGCTTCCCCCTCTAGGTTTAGTTTTTTCCCCTTAGTTTGTTAGCTTAGGTTTTATTTTCTTTTTTTTGGTTTCATTCTGTTTTATTTTTATTTAATAAGCCCTGTCTGCCATTGCCTGCAATCGTGATGTTGCTCAACAGGTAGCGCCACTGGTTGCGACCCTGTGCTGCCATGGTTAGAAAGCAGTGCTTCTGCTTTCACTGTGTGCTGTGCACACCTGCCAAAGAAGATCGGACTCCTATGTGTAAGAAACTGGGGCATCCCAGGCTTGTTTTTCTGTTCTCAGGAATGCTTCAAGGGCAGCTGGGCAAATCATAAACTCCACAAGAAAGCAGAGGAAAACAGAACCCTGGAAGAGGAAAAGCTCTCCATTGCTCTGGAGCTAGATGTTAGGAAGCCTAGAGATACCAGTAAATCAAACGGCATGAGTGGTTCACCATTTTTGAATGAATCATGCGGCTCGGCAAGTGAAACAATGGGCTCGGCAAGGTAAACAAGGGGCTTGGCGAGGTAAACATGGGGCTTAGCGATAGAAACAAGGGGCTCGGAGATGGAAACAAGGGGCTCGGCGATGGAAGCAAGGGGCTCGGAGATGGAAACAAGGGGCTCGGAGATGGAAACAAGGGGCTCGGCGATGGAAACAAGGGGCTCGGCGAGGGAAACAAGGGGCTCGGCGATGGAAACAAGGGGCTCGGAGATGGAAACAAGGGGCTCGGCGAGGGAAACAAGGGGCTCGGCGATGGAAACAAGGGGCTCTGCGAGGTGAGCAGAGCAGGGTGACATAGCTGGTCATTAAATTAGACTTTAACCGAGGCATCGATTAGAAATGTAATCTTTGAAAAGACATTCCATTCTCAATGCCCATGGTTTTATATGGAGTAATATTGGCCATGTTCATAGTAAAAACATGATTGATTGATTGGTTGGTTCCTCTTTCTAATTAATTTGGAAGTTAATCTAACATGGAAGACCTGTTAGTCTAGCTCCTGAAGGTCTAAACAATGGGAAGCACACTTGGCTATCTACCCAGATTCAGAAAAAAGAGCCTTTCTTTTTAAAGATGCTTAATTCTTTATTAATGATTCATTTATTAATTATATTAAACTTTTTAAAATATATAATAAAAATAGGATGATTCTATTAAAATTAAATAATATTTTTTTCAACAATCCTTCGGCCTTCTCCAGAGAACTGGAATGCCCTGAGGGTTCCGTTCTTCAGACAAAAGACTTTATCTTAAATATACTATAATAACACTGAACGGCAGAGTTCTTGTGTCACACAAACAGAACATGAATAAAACCTGACCAAACAGAAAAAACGCCAATATTTTCTGAATAATGAGCAAATGGGACAAAAATGAAATCAAAATTAAACTCAAGTTCTGTAATGAACCCATCTTCTTCATCATCATCATGTGAGCCACTCATCCTCACCAGGGTTGCTGGAGCCTTTCCCAACTCTTACAGGGTGAGAGGCAGAGAACCACTCAGACCAGGGCAAACACACACACACACTCACACGTAGGAGGCAGATCCCCAGTCCACCAGATTGAAGGAACATGTGGGAGGAAACCTGAGAACCTGTCAGGAACCTGTGCTGTGAGGCTCTAATGGTGTCTAAGAGTGGCGTACTCCGTAGCAGACTCTTCCTGACAGAAGCTGACTGTGGAATCAGATGATAAAGCTGGAGTCTTCTGGAAGGTTACGGTGGTGTAGGTGGGGTCATGGTCTTGGGGTGGAGGTAGAGTAGAGTAGACTTCTCTATCAGAGCTGTGATTGGCTGATGAACTGTTCACATAAACTCCAGCATCACAAGCAGAAAGGTTTCTGGTGTGTTTACCAACCACAAGGGGAACCTGAGATTGGAAAAGATGGAAGAGGTTGATGCGATACAAGAACAGCAGCACACACACACACAAACACAAGCACA
>JBBIGC010050181.1:0-11433 GCA_037576955.1 Lepidarchus adonis | reverse complement strand
ATATATTTCCATTGCATATGGAAAAAAGCTACATGGCAAATGATTAAATTAATATTTTATTTCATATATATATATGACATAAAAGAAATAAAATATTAATTTAATCATTTGCCATGTAGCTTTATGAATGCTGCCTGTTATGACAGTGTTTCCAGAAGGGTCAATACAAATCTGACATGGAAAAATTAGCCACACCTACAAGGTATAGCAGCAGGATATGTGAATTTAATTAAAAAGTGAGCAGGAGATTTTTTAGAAACAGGGGCATTTACTCTGTGAGTATCATAATTCCCAAACTAAGACCTCACACATGAATGCAACATTTGCATTTTACTTGTGCAATGGCTGCATCTATGAATATGCACTTACATTCTAACCCATTTATCCTAAAATCATTAATTATGTTAATTTATTCAGAGCTTAGCTACTTACAGAACGTAGGCAGACTCATCATCACATTATTTGAGATGTAAGAAAGAGTTGTGAAACACGTCATCATCCAATCATTACTGTCCGCACATCTTTCTTTCTGGCAGGTTGGCACCGAGGTGTGAATTAAGACTAGGCCTAGATTAAAGGGTGCGTCAACAACAAACGTAGGCCTACATTAACACTTCCTGACAGCTTCACACAGGAGTGAGGTCTGATTATGTCTGATTATAGGCTCTGCAGTCTGTATGTGAGCGCCTTGGAAACATTTTATGGTGTTTAATTTGACTGCTCGATGGCGTCCACGTTTTACACATGCAGAAAGGTTTGACTATGTGGAAAATACAAGGGGATGAAGCCAAAGAAAGAAATGATTTAATGAAGCTTGTGAATGTGGTATAAAATGCAGCGTGTCTTAGGCCTCGTCCACTTGTACGCTGGTGTTTCTTTAAAATGCAGCATTTTCTAAGTTTATTGACTTTTCATCCATTTAATATTATTGAAAACTTTTGGAAAACTTCTTTTCAGAATCCCCATCGCTATTGTTCACATGTAGACAAGGAGAAACTTTTTGTCAGACAAAATGTGCTATATAATGTATTTATTATGTCTTTTGACCTGTTTATGCATGAAATTATTTTTCTGAAAGATTGCAGGTTCGAGCCGAGTACCACTGAGGTAAATTCATATTCATTTGTTGGGCTCTAAGCTCTGGGACGGGAAGATATGGTTGGGGATTCAAGATCTGCTGTAAATCCATATACTTTTGTGGGATCTCATTTTTTATTTTAATTCTATTCATTTATCCTTGTAAAGCACATTGAATAAACATGTGTATGATAATGTGCTACATAAATAAACGTGCATTGCTCGGCTTTACCTTCACAATGACTTTCACAACTGAATACAGAATTCTGATTGGCCAGCATGGGGGGTTCTATAAAATATGAGGCAGTTGGTTTATAATTAAGCGGATTGGTGTATATATTGGTGTACAATCATACAATGTGATTTCCTGTATTTTTTTTAACATTCTGTCTCTCTCAGTTGAAGTGAACCTATGATGAACAGACTCTCTCATCTTTTTAAGTGGGACAACTTGCAGAATCGGTGTCTGCCAAATTATTTATTGCCCCACTGTTGATTAAAGCAGTTACCTAATATTAAATCATATTTTAAATCTTGCTAATTGTCAATATAACATTTTTAGAAGACTTGACTTCTGTTTTCCTGTGATCTTTCATAATAAATATCCAGATTTTGTGCGTGGCTAGATTTTTGACAGGAGAAAATAGCACAGCCTCCCACTACCACTTCATTTCCCACGTACCGTTCTGTGAGACCCTCCCTTCATTTCACTTGGGCCTTGTCACAGTGCAGGAGGAAAGTGTGTTATGATTCATGTTGACTTTAATGTGGCTGCGGGGCGACAGTTTAGCTGTTAGGTCAGAGCAGCCTGAGTGCAGCCGGGACAAAATGCTGCATTAATCAGGCTCTGCAGTAACTCTATAGCACTATTACAAGGGTGTATATCTTATCACGACGCAGTGGAATGTATGACTGAGTGAGGTCGCGTGACTTCAGCAAACTGCTGCATTGCTGGTGCAGCCTGGCTGACCCACGGCTGAGCGGATGCCATTGGACTGACACACAGAACCTCTGACCCTGCTAGAGCTCCTTGGAGAGCTGCAGGAGAGCAGCTTGCTTTACGAATAGCACAGGCCTTTTGCTGTTTAACGCTGTCCACACTGCTGACCCCTCGAACACAGTTCTCCTAAAGGAAATGCGGGCGTGTGCTTTTATATACTTTGCAAAATCATATCAGGACATGTTCTATGTTTCATTTTTGGAGTTGATACAGATTATGTCTTTCTGATTATTGGGTTAAAGGTTGGAATCCTTTTGCTTTAGTCCCACGTTGGCTTATAAGCCAATCTGTCAGCTGACACACTGTGAACATTTGATGGACAAACAGAAATGCTCCAGTATGAATTTAAAATATTATTTCATTTACTTACACTATAGCAAGGTTTTTCCTTGTGCTCTCAAAAAATATATTTCTGTTAAACAAGGTTTAATTACACCCTGCCTGCGGAGAACCGGGTGTTTATACTTACAGTTGTTCCATTTAACATTCCATTAAGATTATCCCACTGGGAGCTAAGTACTTTGATATCCAGTGTGTAAAAGACTTTTAACAATCGTTTTCATGCCATGCATTTGCTAACAAGTTCATTTTCTTTGTTGGTAGTGCCCATCTCTGGAATGCACTTCTTGCATTTTTTTGATGGAATTCATATTGGTTTGAAACCCGGTCAGCATTAGATAAAGTTCAACTTTAAATTTACCGTCTCAGCATATTCTCCAAGCCAGGGCCTCTAAACACGATAATGGGGAGCGCATCCAGGAGTGCACCATGATTTCATTACTGCTGTTTTCAGTGTGATATTAGCACATTCGGTCTGGCACCACTACACCACTTTCAATGCATCGCATCCGGTTAAAATATAATATTTTATTATTGCTGTCAATAACAAAAGTGTAGGAGAATTTGATACAAATGATTTCTGACTGATTGAAACGAGTAGAACGTCTGGACTGTAATCAGTAGCCAATATGTAAAAAACTTACACAATATAAGTGATGTGGCAATTAGAACTGAGTGTAATCTTTCCGCACAGTTGCATAATAAATCTCCTGACACCACCACAGCACCAAGGCCAGGATTCCGAGACAGCTCACTCTTTCTGGGTGGGTATGGTCCTCCCTCTACTCCTCACAGCAGGATTCTAACCACAAAGGCATCTGCGTGTTGACATAACAATGTTCTCCTCCAAGCGTGTTGAGCTGTCCAGTGCAGTTGCATTAACGCAAGTTCGAATTACACAGTGGGGCTTCACATGCCTCTAAAGAAGTGAATCCCAAACCAGTTTCCAGCCAGAAGTGTTTGTAAAGAATGTAAATTGACTGTAATTAATAATGTAACAAACTAGTTAATTAGTTAATTACATCTGAATAGCGTCACAGTGAAAACTGTTTTACACATCCTCTAAGAGAAGTGTGTTGGTGTTGCCTATAAGACATACCTACACCTATCTCAGCATAAACATCAACCACACCACCCCTCCACCCCTCAGTCCATTAACAGCTGCCATGACACAAGGGCTGTTGGCGCTGACCCTTCCTCATATTCAAATAGGGCCCAGTTGCTTATAAAGCAAATAACTGCCAGCTTTGATTCATTATCAGCCAACAGAGCGGCAGTCATTTCAGAGCTAACGCTGCAGCTGGCAGATTCCTCACTCTCTCCTCTCTTCTTTTTGTCCTTCTCTCTCTCCCTGCCTGATACTTCTGTGCTTGAAATACAGCACACATAATCCACCAGCTGACTGAAGAGCAATGGTATGACCCTGCACTGATTAGATGATCGCAGAGACAACTGTGATGTCCGCAGTGTTTGCTAAGTTAAGAAGTGTCCGTGGGGCGACCGCTTGGATATTAATCCCCTTTCTGAGGCTTGATGGGTCATGGTAAGGACAAGGTCTGTTGATGGAACATTAAAATGCCCCCACCCACCCAAACACACTCTGTCCATGGACAAATGAGCTTTAATATTGTCTCGACTTGATTCTCCAAGCGGTGAATCCGAAAAACTGGAATCAGAATCAGTAAAACTTTATTGTCCCTAAGAAAATTGCTTATGTAGCGACTGCGACATAGAGACAGTGACATAAAATAACATGCATCCTATACTAATGAAAATACAAAAGTAATAAATATAAAAGGTAATAAAAATACATGGTAAAGAGAATACACGGTGCTAAAAATACAAGGTAGAAAAATACAAAGGTCCTATAAATACAAAGGTAAAAAACTGAAAAAGCAGTAAAAAATAAGATAAATATGATAAATTATAGTAAAATTAAATTATCACCTTGAGGTTGGTGACGGGAAGTTCATGTTTACAGTTGTAATAACAGTAATAAACTATTTTAGGTTTCAGTTTTTAAGCCTTTTTGAAATAAGGCAATAATTACATGCCTACAGATCATAATTCTGTGTTCAGTCTTTTATAAGAAGAAAAATACTAAACATTAAAACCAAATGTCTTCTTGGTAGAGTTTTGAAGTTTGATATATAGGTACTGTCTATACATCCCCTTTCTTGTGTAAATAGTTGTTTTTTTTGTTGTTTTTTTACTCTTCTTTGTACAACTGAGAGAAAAACTCATGGAGATATGATGTTCAGTTTTATGTCATAAAGAGCTTTTGGTTATTGGTGTAAATTCTAATGGTAGAATGACAGAATTGAGAAACAGATGTATTGGATTGTATCTCTGTGTAATGAAAACCTAAATTAAAAAAACAACAACAACTAAACACTAATGAAGCTGACCTCAGCAGAGAAGACTGTGGAACTCACATCTGATCACCATCTGATGTTCCATTCCATAAATTTTTTTTTTCTAACTATGCAAAAGAACAAACAAGCAAACAAACAAACATACAAACAAATAAAATGTAAAAAGATACATGGTGATGTGAATACAGATATGACTACACATATACAGTTATATGTAAAGGGTTGGGTGCTGCCGTCAGGTGACGTGTTTTGTTTATTTTCTAGATCAGAATAAACCTTTGTCCTTCACGGAAAACACACTTCTGCACATTTATCTGCTGAATTTAATATATATATAATTAAATGTGTGAAAAAATATAAAATGTGTGAAAGCGCTGACACATTTTATGCTTTATCTTAATTATTCCAATATGTTAAATATTGTAAATGCATAAAATACATTGTGCACAATTGTGTATGAAAATTGCTCCTGTAAAAATAGTTCCTGTAGAGGATGTTTTTGAATCAATAAAAACTGCTTGATGTGTAAATCAGGACGTCCCAGAACACAGAGAGGGGGTTGTCCCAGTGGCTTAGGTAGAGAAAAAGTCACATAAAGTCACAAAAACACAACACTGTGGTGCGGACTGTAATAACTAAAGAAAACTGGCATTTTGTTATTTACATTAAATATTTAAACAGAGCTAAACATCTCTTTCTCTTTTCCCACATTAACATTTCTCACAATCTTTTTGCACATTTCTATTGAATTTCACAAAAAGGGAGCAGTTCTGTCTGTCTGTCTGTCTCCTCCTTAAAATCAGTTCTGTCCTGTTAATCCACTGGACTTAATTTCCAATAATTGTATTGCCTTTCAAATTTGAACAGTTTCTGTTCTGTTGTTTCTGTTGTTGCTGAGGTTCTGATGACATTAGTTCACATGACACATACAAAACTAATACAAAGCTTCAGGTCCCTGAGTGCCTTCCCCTCTTTATCTCTCTCTCTCTCTCTCTCTCTGTTCTCAGATTTAAAACACATCTAAATTAGGCAAACAAAAGCAATTTTGTCAAAGGACTTCAAAGGAAAATAAAAGAATCCCAGAATAGATGGCATTCAACATTACGCAAATTAACAGTTTGATTGTGACAAATGAGGTGACATCCAATCAAATAGGAGCCAGTTCCAGTCTGGGACGTCCTGAATCTTGTTTCGATAATAACGAATTAAACTGTGTGTGTTTTATCCCAAATCTCTAACATGGTAACGTCCTCAGAAAATAAAGCAAAATGTAATTTTTTAAAATGTACATTAATGTATTATACAAATGGTTGGGGATTTATATTGGTCCATTCTTCAAGAAATACTGAAATATATATTTATATATACAGTCAGGTCCATAAATATTGGGACATTGACACAATTTAAATCTTTTTGGCTGTATACACCACCACAGTGGATTTGAAATTAAATGGACAGGATATGTTTTAACTGCAGACATTCAGCTTTAATTTGAGAGTATTGACATATAAATCACGTGAACAGTGTAGGAATTACAAAAGTTTGTATATGTGCCGCCCACTTTTTAATTCTTGGTTGCAAATCCTTGTCTGAAGTCTGGAATACATAGACATCACCAGACGTTGGGTTACATCCTTGGTGAGACAACTGTCTTCAGTTCCTGCTTGTTCTTGTAGCATTTTCTCTTCAGTTTTGTCTTTGTGAAATAAATGCTCAGTCAGAATCAGGTCAGGTGATTGACTTGGCCATTGCATAACATTCCACTTCATTGCTTTCGCGTGCTTTGGTCATTGTCTATCGGCACTGTGAAGCGCAGTCCAATGTTCTGAAGCATTTGGCTGAATATGAGCAAATAATATTGCCTGAAACACTTCAGAAATTCAGAACTGCTTTTGCCAGCAGTCACATCATCAATAAATACAAGGGAACCAGTTCCATTGGCAGCCATACATGCCCACGCCATGACACTACCACCACCATGCTTCACTGATGAGATGGTATGTTTTGGGTCATGAGTAGTTTCTTTCCTTCTCCATACTCATCTCTTCCAGTCACTCTGGTACAAATTGATCTTTGTTTCATCTGCCCTTAGGATGTTGTTCCAGAACTGTAAAGGCTTTTTAGATGTTCCAGTTTCTGAGGAAAACCAATGGTCATCTTGTGTTGAACACTCTGTATTCTCTCTGGTCTGGTTACTTTGGAAATTCAAGTCTTCTCTTGATTGTTGACTTTGACACACATACACCTTCCTCCTGGAGAGTGTTCTTGATCTGGTCAGCTGTTAAGAAGGGGTTTTTCTTCACCAGGGAAAGAATTCTTCAGTCATCTACCACAGTTGTTTTCTGTGGTCTTCCGTTCTTTCTTTTTAAGAACAGTTGATTTGGCCACAACTCATGTTTTTCAGTCTCTCTGATGGGTTTGTTTGTATTTTTCAGCCTAGTGATGTCTTGCTTGCTGACAGCTCTTTGGATCTCATATTGAGAGTTGACGCAACAGATTCCAAATGCAAATAGCACACTTGAAATGAACTCTAGACCTTTTATCTACTCCTTATAAATAAGAAAATGAGGGAATGACACAAATCACCATGGAATAGCTGAGCAGCCATTACTATTGGTCCCTTTAAAAGTGGGCGGCACATATACAAACTGTTGTAATTCCTACACAGTTCAACGGATTTGAATGTAATTCAATTTATAGCTGAAAGTCTGCAGTTAAAGCACATCTTGTTCATTTCAAATCTATTGTTTTGTTGTGTTGAGCCAAAAAGATTAGAATTGTGTCCCAATATTTATGAACATGATTGTTTATTACTGAATAATGGAGTCATTAGCTTCTGATATGACCACATATCTACATTTCTGTTAATATGTTGAAGGTAGAATTGGGAATTAGGAATTGGGAAGCATGTTTAATGAGAATTCACTTCAAAGTAGAAAGAGAAGAACGGAGGAAAGCGGTGAACAGCTTCTTGACATTTGGAGATCAACATGGAACCTGTGGGCAAATTAACCCCAATTGTTAGGGGCAAATGCTGTAAGAGCTTGTCTCAAATTATGGATAATCAGGTGTAACATCTGCTCTCCAGTAACATTTTACTTTATTGTCTTCCTGACCAACTCTTGAAATGACCAGAAGCTTCACAACCTCAGCCGGTGCCTGTGATGCGAAATATGAGCCCACTCAGGAGCCTGAAGAGTTGTGAAGACCCCACAAATGTGCAAGGTCAGAGATTCTACCATGCGCCTCTGCACCATTGAGGATGACGGCACCGGCTCGACCACTAGTGCTGCAGTGTCTCTGTTCTTTTTTGCTGCAAGGGCCAATTCCAGAAGAAGTCGCTGAGGAGAGGGAGATTTATTGTGGCATGTACAGGCCTGTCAGTGCAGCTCTGATTACACTATCACTTATCTCTGTCACATGTGTTTCAAGGCAAGACCCAGAAGACCTCCCGAGACATTATAAGCACTTGCTAACATGGTGTTTGGAGTTCGTGGAGTAAAAAGCGTGCAAGCGAAAGGCCAGAGGGAATTGGTATTGCCATGGGAGACTCATTCACTGCCATTTAATTTCAACCACCCAACAAAACAGACGACTAATTACTTGAATTCTGGTTCACCTCAATTTCTAATGGATAATTAAAGCTTGAAATATATTTCAGTCAATTCTTTTCATTGGATTTTTTTTTGGTTTAGGACAGACAAATTAATCATTTAAATTATATATATATGATAATGACCAGGGACCAACGAGTAAAAGCTCTGTTTTAATTTTAGGTTGGCGTTAACTAATTTGAATCTCTGCTTGAGGTTCTCCCCTTGTTTAATTTCCCACCGATTTGGCCTGTAGCTTACATAAGCCAAATGTTCAATCTGCCATGTTAGAGTCAGCCATTTTGTGGCAGCCATGTCAGTTTTATCAAGATGTTTACCAACAAAAACTTGTGGGCTGATGTTGAAAAGCTATGCATGATGAATAAACCTGGTGAAGAGTGATTTATGTTAATCAATAATTAAGCCATTAATTAAGCCAAATGTTCAATCTGCCATGTTAGAGTCAGCCATTTTGTGGCAGGCATGTCAGTTTTATCAAGATGTTTACCAACAAAAACTTGTGGGCTGATGTTGAAAAGCTATGCATGATGGATAAACCTGGTGAAGAGGGATTTAGGTAAATCAATAATTAAGCCATTAATGAAAAATCTGACAACAATTGTCATTGTTAGCATTGTTAGCATTAGCAATGTGGAAGTTTGTTCATTCTTCAGTTGATGAAAGGAAGATTCCAAAGATAGTTCCTTCTTATAAGCTCCTTCAAGTTTAAGACTCAGAGCTGTGACTTTGTAGAGTGTCCTCATGCTGAGATTACCAAATTAAACCATAATTAAAGTTAGCAAACCCCTCGGTCCAGCACTTGGGTGCACTTTTCAGCAGAAATATGATTTCTCAGAACTTCTCTCTGCTACTTAAAGGTTCCGTGATGAAGGCTGACATTGCCTTCGAGACCTTGGCCAGTTCTGCCTGTCTGTGGTGATGCATGCTCACTCATCCATGTTTTCTGGAGTTGGCATTGTCCTCTAAGATCCTGGCAGAACCACAAAACAAACCGCCTGCAGTCTTTTCTTTCTTTTTTTTTTTTTTAAAAATGAATAGGCTGCATAATGCTATTGTAGTGCTGTCATAAAGAATTCTATTCACATTACATTTATTTATTTATTTACTACTTCAGTAATGAAAACAGTTAGGATCCTGTTTAGCTATATAAATGCTAAGCTGGAATGTGTGTACTGAAACAGAGGAGAATTAAATAAAAAAATAAGACTAAAATGAAAGAAAACATGAAAGAAGGGACAAAAGATGTCCACAAATAACAGTCTTGTGAAATCCTTCATACGTGAGGCTTCAGTGGATTGTAAGGGAAGTCATTTGATGTCAGTTTGACTCCCCATGGATGACGACAGAGAACAAATGCGAAAAGTTATTTTTACTTGAACAATCCCTGTCAGTGCAGCCATGACTCGCACCTCTGTGTGTGCGGCAGCTGAACAGCTTGCTGTATAAAATATTCTGGTCTTTCAGTGCAGCTTTGAGTGGAATTTTATAATTTTGCAGGTAAACCAGTGCTCATCTCACTCATCCAGACTGGCTTCTTTAGCCATTTAAAATCCAAAATGCTTCATTTGACATGCCATCATTACATGTCCTATCCAGACATTAATAAAACAACCAAAAATCTAAATAAAGTTTGTAGTTTTAAACAGACATACCCTTGGTGTAATCAGCGTAGGTGTCCCTGCCTTTTGTTCTTTAAAAAAGGTTTTCAGTCCCTGTAATAATGATAATGAGCCATCGATTAATGGTTTTACTACCTTGCGCCAAGGACTTCCTTCACTCTAGGCACATTAGCTTTATTCAAAAAGGAGGAAGTGTTATGTTATCTTTTCAGTGCAGCTTGGGAATTAGCACAGTAGTAGTAATTAAACTTTAATGAACCGAGTAGAAGTACAACAGGCAAAGCGGTTATAGCTACGCTCCCCCTTAAAGGACCATTCCACTCAAAGAAGCATCTCAATATCTATTTTGCTGCGGCGCTGCCTTGACAGCTGTCTGTGCAAGTAGCAAGAGACCGGTTTTGGTCAGTTTGTGAGCTGGTAGAGTTATAGACAAATGGGAGTGACGATGCTGTCAAATATCAAGTTTGATTAGCAGGCTACGCAGCTCTCATATTCTTGACATGTTTCTACAGTGACTGGATGTCAAAAATAATCTACCATCATTGCCTGCACATGAGAGGGTTAATGTTTAATAAATTTGAATTTCTGCAGATTTGCATTAAGCCCTGGAGGCAAACAATGGCGCCATTAAAATGGAATGGACAAGGCCCATGCAAAAATGTTGTGTAACCACAACTCTTCTTCTAAGAATGCAGAAAGCAGAACATGGCATGGAGTTCAGACACTCAAGAAATGCTCTCAGAGAACTGGTTTTGGAATTGAAATGGGATTGCACATGCAGATTCTCCCCATTCCAGTCATTCCAACATCTGCCACTCAAGATATAATATTTTAAAATAGTGAATCAGAATTTCTTACATTTCTTCTAATTTACTTCTAAATAAACACTCAGTTGAATCGTAGACTTTATCCATAGGTTCTGCTGACGTCTTAATAAGTAGATCAGACCATACCTCCCAGAATACTCCACTCAACTCCTGGTCCAGGCAGTGGGCCTCTCTCGTCTGGACTACTGCAATTCACTGCTGACCAGTCTACCTGCACCACACTGCTGATCGGTCTACCAGCACCTCACTGCTGACCGGTCTACCTGCACCTCACTGCTGAACGTTCTACCAGCACCTCACTGCTGACCGGTCTACCAGCACCTCACTGCTGACCAGTCTACCAGCACCTCACTGCTGACCGGTCTACCAGCACCTCACTGCTGACCGGTCTACCTGCACCTCACTGCTGACCGGTCTACCTGCAACTCACTGCTGACCGGTCTACCAGCACCTCACTGCTGACCGGTCTACCTGCATCTCACTGCTGACCGGTCTACCAGCAACAACAATCAAGCCACTACAGAGGATCCAGAATGCAGCAGCTCGGCTGATCTTCAACCAGGAGAAACACGCCCATGTGAC